>QXEO01000232.1:4744879-4969898 GCA_007115705.1 Dactylis glomerata | reverse complement strand
CCAAATAAAGCATCAAGGAGAAAACCAAAATAATGCTTCCATACAATAAAAACAACGCATGATTTTTTCAAAGGCTCATTAAGCAATCTCAGTTATTTGAGACAAGTCATGCTACAGCAAAACCACTAAGCATACTATCAAAAAGACATCAAGCATGACATGAAAAAGCCTAAGCCGCAGTCTACACAAGCTCCTTCTTGTACCACTATTTTGCACAAAGCTTTTTCTCTTTTCCAACACCATTTGAAATTTTTAAAGACACCTCTTTTGATGAAAACCAATAAAGATCAGAGGAAAAAATACACCTTGATGAAAAGATATGACAAGGTCTGAACGCAAATCAAGGCGAAAACGAAAACCAAAAGCAGTAGCAGAAAAAGAAGAACACTCGATTTTAAATAAGAATGAAAACTAGAGCGTTCTTGGCAAATGAAAACGAGTACATCTCCTCCAAAGGAAATTTGTTGGGGTCAAACCATTTATTGCAGCAAACAAACAAACTAACCAACTAAGAAAACTAAAACAACTGACGCTCCAAGAAAAACACATAGTGCATGAAGTAATAAAAATATAGTGTCTTGAAAGGTGACCTGATTTTTGCCGATGAAGAAGGGGTGCCTCGGGGGCATCCCCAAGCTTTGACGCTTGTACTTCTTGGATATTTCTTGGGGTGATGCATGGGCATCCCCAAGCTTAAGCTTTTTTCCATTCTTCAACTCATCTCATCATTCTCCAATCCCTACACTTGAAAACTTCCTTCATACAAAACTAAACACAAATCTATTAGCAACATTAGTGTAGGCATAACATATAATCAACATATTTTTGCTTCAGGTTTCAACTCAAAACCACCACATATATAGCAAATACTACTGTAGCAACCTCCCCAAAAGTTCCGTGATCAAAAGAACTCAAAAGAAAGCGATAAAGTGGCAAACACAAATATTGGCAGAAATCTGTCAAAACTGAACAGCTGACAAAGGTCGAATTTTTGAGGGGTTTTCTGTTGCTCAAATCAAAAAGTGTTCAACTAAAAAAAGTTTGGATATAACCTGGGACATATTCATAAGAAATTGCAGGTCCAAAAGATATACATAGAATTTATACGAATTTTTACGGTGCAGCACCGAAAACAGTTTTAGGACAGCAACATCCCCAAATCTTTACCTCGCTCGAATTAGAGGCTTCTCTTGGCACAAAAACAAAATAAACAAGATAAGGAGAGGTCATTACAGTAGTAATGACTTCCAAGACTCAAATAAAAGAAAAAGTACTGAAAATAAAACATTGGGTTATCTCCCAAGAGTGCTTTTCTTTAACGCCTTTGAGCTAGGCGCAGAAAATTGCGAATCAAGTAACATCAAGTGATGAAGTACTAGTTACCTCAGTAGGCTCTTTGAAGGTTCCCGAAGATGATTCAACCTGCAAGTAACCCTTAGTGGAACTAAGAGTCTTACCAATTTTAAGAACATGCTGAGATTTAAGTGCAGAAACCTTGGGAACATACATAAATTTTTGCTCTTTTCCAACAAACACTTTCTCTTTCTTAAATTTAAGAGAAGAGAAGATTAAGCTAAGAGTTTCCATAGACTTCTCTAGTTTACCAATCCTCAAGTTTTGATCGTCATGAGTAGTGCTAACCTCTAAAACGGTAATTCTCTTACCAATGTTTTCTACTAATTCACTAACACGGCTAGCATTTTCTAGGATACTTGGCAAACTTTTCTCTAAAGAGCTGAGATTTTCTACCACCTCCTCCAAGGTGGTCTCGGTTTTGGCAACATGAATAGGTGGTATTCCCACTAAACTTTTAATTATAGTGCATGCTTCTCCAGCGGGAGTACCCAGAAAATTACCTCCTGTAAGAGTATCAAGAACATACCTATTCCAACTAGATATACCAACATAAAAATTCCTAAGGAGGATCGTGGTAGAGTGATTTTTGGTACACCTATGATGAGCATTGTTAATACGATACCAAGCATCCTTTAAACTTTCTCCTCCTTGTTGCTTAAAACTACGAACTTCTACTTCAGGATTACTCATTTTAACAAAACTAAAAGCAGATAAGTAAAAACAACTACCAAGGATTCTAATTTTTTTGGTTTTTGGTATAAAGCAATGCAGGTAAAATAAATAAAGTAAAGCAAAACAATAACAAAGTAAAGGATGTGTGTGCGAAAAAACTCCCCTCGCAGAAATCTTCCACTCTTCCCAGGCAACGGCGCCAGAAAAGAGGCTGCTAGCGTTTGATGGCGCCCAGTTGACGAGGGAGATTATTCTTCTTCGTTCCCCGGCAACGGCGCCAGAAAAGAGGCTGCTGATGCCAAGCTGACGTGTAGCAGACAGTCCTTGTGCGTGGTGAATGATCAGCCCATTGGGAACCCCAAGAGGAAGGTATGATGAGTATAGCAGCTAGTTTTCCCTCAGTTAAGAAACCAAGGTTTAATATCGTTCAGGAGAAAAGCAGACAGCGATGACTGAAGGTGATGCAGACTGGCTTAATAACACTCCAACAAGGGCGCTGTTGAACGATACTTGTTGACTCGTCTTCGGCCAGTAGCAACGCAGAACCTGCACACAACACAACCAAGTACTTTGCTCCCAACTTGCGATGAGGTTGTCAATCTCACCGGTTTGCTTGAAACAAAGGTTATGAGCGTATCGAGTGGAAAACAGTAGAGTATGCGAGTAAAGTAAACAGTGCAAGTAAAGTAAACAGGTAATAGCAATATGATGGAAATAGGACCAGGGTCCACAGTTCACTAGTGGTGTCTCTCCATAAGATAAATAACACATGCTGGGTCAACGAATTACAGTTGGGCAATTGATAGAATAAAGATAAACGTGATATGTCAAGAAGATCACTATGAGATTTACTCTGGGCATTACAACAAAATACATAGACCGCCATCCAACTGCATCTATGACTAATAATCCACTCCCGGGGATATCAATCCGAACACCCCATGAGTATTAAGTTGCGAACAACAGATAATTGCATTAAGCAAAGTGTGTAATGTAAACAAAGCATATGCCCTTGAGCATATGAATGTTGTTTTCTCCCTAGTAGCAACAGCACATCTACAACCTTAGAGGTTTCTGTCACTCCCCCAGGTTAAGCAGAGGCATGAACCCACTATCGAGCATAAATACCCCCTCTTGGAGTCACTAGCAACTACTCGGCCAAGATAGCTACTAACAACGGAGAGCATGCAAGATCATAAACAACATAGAGATAACAAAAGATAATATTCAGTACAGCAACTTAATCATAAACACCAATATTCATCGGATCCCAACAAACCAAACATGTAGAATTACATAACGGTGATCTCAATCATGTAGGGCAGCTCATGAGATCTAAACATGAAGCACATAGTGGAGGAGACAACCATCTAGCTACTGCTATGGACCCATAGTCCAAGGTAGACTACTCACTCATCGCTCCGGAGGCAAGCATGGCGATGAAGAAGACCTCCGGTGGCGATTCCCCTCTCCGGCAGGGTGCTGAGAAGAGCTTCTGGACCCTCCCGATCTTCGGGTCGACGGCGGCGGCGGATCGCGATGTGTTCTGGAAAAGTGATCGGGTACTTAGGTTTTTTCCGTCGGGGGGTCTTTATTGGTGAAGGGGCGTTGTCAGAGGAGGAGCCAGGCGCCCTCACGCCAGGCTCGCGCGGCCAGGGCCCTGGCCGCGCCGCCCTGGCGTGTGGGGCCCTGGTGGCCCCCCTCCTACTCTCCTTCGGATCTCTGGAAGCTTCCGGGTAAAATAAGACTTCAGGAACTTGTTTCGTCCAATTCCGAGAATATTTCCTGTGTATCACTTCTGAAACACAAAAACAGCAGAAAACAGGGAACTGGCACTGTGGCAACTCGTTAATAGGTTAGTTCTGGAAAATGCATAAAAGTGCCACGAAGTGTAACGAAACAGTAGGCAAATGGTGTAAAAACAAGCATGGAGCATCAAAAATTATAGATACGTTGGAGACGTATCAAGCATCCCCAAGCTTAACTCCTGCTCGTCCTCGAGTAGGTAAGTGATAACAAAGAATAATTTTTGAGGTGACATGCACCTACACAATCTTGATCATATATGTAAGCATTTGTGAGCTGGGATCATAAGAACTTAAAACATGGGCATGAAGATATAATCTTGACAATAAGAACTTAGCAACCATGTTGTAAACATGCAAATGAACACAAACAAAAGATCATGAAAATGAAACAATGAAAGTCAAACGTGTGTTCAAATCATAAGGAAAAACATACAAATGGTTTTCAGCTTGTCCTTCAAAGAGAGCAAAACATAAATGCATAGGACACCTCAAAGTTTAAGAGGGCGACTAGATACAAATAATTTAAGAACAAGTGAAACCAACGATATGAATCAATCAATGAACTTTGGGACAATGCATATTATACTAAGAATGACAACTATGCTCTCTTAATGGTGCATAAAGAAAGAAGGTGGTAACTCAACATAAAAGTAGAAGAAAGGCCCTTCGCGGAGGGAAGCAGTGATTGCAAGTTTTATAACCTTCAAAAATTATGGTACTTACCGGCTTTGAGCTCTCATTGCCCCCATCATAAGCATCTTGAATGGTTAAAGTTAATGCGAGAACAATTATGATGCATATGCTTGACAAATCATAAGTTGAAAACCTCGTGCCCCGTGAATACGAGTACCCAAACCTCATGCTACTTTACTTAGAGTCCCAAGCAAGGCTCTTGTCATTGTAAGTATATGCATATCATTGAGAACCGCCAATGGGGTACCTCCGTGCCCGATGACATGGAACAAGCCCACACCAAAATGACAGGACAAGCAGACAATGAACACCTCGACATCTCTTTTATTTGCCTTTTGTTTAGCTTTTTATTGTGAGATGCGTCGTCGAATGTTCACCATGGGTATGCTGCAAATTTCCACCATGAATTATGCATGGCTTAGATTGGCGGCCCGGCGTTTCCCTAACACATATACAAACTCCATGATCCCCACAAGATTCCCAATTCATTTCACACCGCGGGCATCCATAAACAAAAGATCACGATATCAACTCAAATAAGAAGTGCAATGTTGAAAGCTTACCCCATGACGGCATGGCTGGGCTAGAATCCAACTTACAACTTGCAAGCATAACAACTCAACATAAGAGACCACAATGTCAAATTTTTAAGAACAGGAAAAAGTAAAGTGTGCCTTCCGGTTCGTGAGAGCTTTACTGACCGTATTTCGCATAACACTGGTAAGAGTTTAATTTGAAGAGATAATAAAAGCAAGTCAAATTTACTTGGAATAGCAAATTGCTAGTAGGTATGTATGGTGGACACTTTGGAAAACTTTGGCTTTTAGGAGTTGGATGCACGAGTAGAGCTCATACTCAGTACAAGGCGAGGGCTAGCAAAAGACTGGGAGCGACCAACTAAGAGAGCAATAATGACCATAATCATGCAAAGCGACAAAGCGACATTAAAAGAAGCATAAGATGGCATCAAAAGTCAAAAACTAAATGATCATGAAGGCTATTGGCGACTTTGTAAGAGTCTAACATGTGTGAGCATGCGCCAAGTCAACCCAAATAAAGCATCAAGGAGAAAACCAAAATAATGCTTCCATACAATAAAAACAACGCATGATTTTTTCAAAGGCTCATTAAGCAATCTCAGTTATTTGAGACAAGTCATGCTACAGCAAAACCACTAAGCATACTATCAAAAAGACATCAAGCATGACATGAAAAAGCCTAAGCCGCAGTCTACACAAGCTCCTTCTTGTACCACTATTTTGCACAAAGCTTTTTCTCTTTTCCAACACCATTTGAAATTTTTAAAGACACCTCTTTTGATGAAAACCAATAAAGATCAGAGGAAAAAATACACCTTGATGAAAAGATATGACAAGGTCTGAACGCAAATCAAGGCGAAAACGAAAACCAAAAGCAGTAGCAGAAAAAGAAGAACACTCGATTTTAAATAAGAATGAAAACTAGAGCGTTCTTGGCAAATGAAAACGAGTACATCTCCTCCAAAGGAAATTTGTTGGGGTCAAACCATTTATTGCAGCAAACAAACAAACTAACCAACTAAGAAAACTAAAACAACTGACGCTCCAAGAAAAACACATAGTGCATGAAGTAATAAAAATATAGTGTCTTGAAAGGTGACCTGATTTTTGCCGATGAAGAAGGGGTGCCTCGGGGGCATCCCCAAGCTTTGACGCTTGTACTTCTTGGATATTTCTTGGGGTGATGCATGGGCATCCCCAAGCTTAAGCTTTTTTCCATTCTTCAACTCATCTCATCATTCTCCAATCCCTACACTTGAAAACTTCCTTCATACAAAACTAAACACAAATCTATTAGCAACATTAGTGTAGGCATAACATATAATCAACATATTTTTGCTTCAGGTTTCAACTCAAAACCACCACATATATAGCAAATACTACTGTAGCAACCTCCCCAAAAGTTCCGTGATCAAAAGAACTCAAAAGAAAGCGATAAAGTGGCAAACACAAATATTGGCAGAAATCTGTCAAAACTGAACAGCTGACAAAGGTCGAATTTTTGAGGGGTTTTCTGTTGCTCAAATCAAAAAGTGTTCAACTAAAAAAAGTTTGGATATAACCTGGGACATATTCATAAGAAATTGCAGGTCCAAAAGATATACATAGAATTTATACGAATTTTTACGGTGCAGCACCGAAAACAGTTTTAGGACAGCAACATCCCCAAATCTTTACCTCGCTCGAATTAGAGGCTTCTCTTGGCACAAAAACAAAATAAACAAGATAAGGAGAGGTCATTACAGTAGTAATGACTTCCAAGACTCAAATAAAAGAAAAAGTACTGAAAATAAAACATTGGGTTATCTCCCAAGAGTGCTTTTCTTTAACGCCTTTGAGCTAGGCGCAGAAAATTGCGAATCAAGTAACATCAAGTGATGAAGTACTAGTTACCTCAGTAGGCTCTTTGAAGGTTCCCGAAGATGATTCAACCTGCAAGTAACCCTTAGTGGAACTAAGAGTCTTACCAATTTTAAGAACATGCTGAGATTTAAGTGCAGAAACCTTGGGAACATACATAAATTTTTGCTCTTTTCCAACAAACACTTTCTCTTTCTTAAATTTAAGAGAAGAGAAGATTAAGCTAAGAGTTTCCATAGACTTCTCTAGTTTACCAATCCTCAAGTTTTGATCGTCATGAGTAGTGCTAACCTCTAAAACGGTAATTCTCTTACCAATGTTTTCTACTAATTCACTAACACGGCTAGCATTTTCTAGGATACTTGGCAAACTTTTCTCTAAAGAGCTGAGCTTTTCTACCACCTCCTCCAAGGTGGTCTCGGTTTTGGCAACATGAATAGGTGGTATTCCCACTAAACTTTTAATTATAGTGCATGCTTCTCCAGCGGGAGTACCCAGAAAATTACCTCCTGTAAGAGTATCAAGAACATACCTATTCCAACTAGATATACCAACATAAAAATTCCTAAGGAGGATCGTGGTAGAGTGCTTTTTGGTACACCTATGATGAGCATTGTTAATACGATACCAAGCATCCTTTAAACTTTCTCCTCCTTGTTGCTTAAAACTACGAACTTCTACTTCAGGATTACTCATTTTAACAAAACTAAAAGCAGATAAGTAAAAACAACTACCAAGGATTCTAATTTTTTTGGTTTTTGGTATAAAGCAATGCAGGTAAAATAAATAAAGTAAAGCAAAACAATAACAAAGTAAAGGATGTGTGTGCGAAAAAACTCCCCTTGCAGAAATCTTCCACTCTTCCCCGGCAACGGCGCCAGAAAAGAGGCTGCTAGCGTTTGATGGCGCCCAGTTGACGAGGGAGATTATTCTTCTTCGTTCCCCGGCAACGGCGCCAGAAAAGAGGCTGCTGATGCCAAGCTGACGTGTAGCAGACAGTCCTTGTGCGTGGTGAATGATCAGCCCATTGGGAACCCCAAGAGGAAGGTATGATGAGTATAGCAGCTAGTTTTCCCTCAGTTAAGAAACCAAGGTTTAATATCGTTCAGGAGAAAAGCAGACAGCGATGACTGAAGGTGATGCAGACTGGCTTAATAACACTCCAACAAGGGCGCTGTTGAACGATACTTGTTGACTCGTCTTCGGCCAGTAGCAACGCAGAACCTGCACACAACACAACCAAGTACTTTGCTCCCAACTTGCGATGAGGTTGTCAATCTCACCGGTTTGCTTGAAACAAAGGTTATGAGCGTATCGAGTGGAAAACAGTAGAGTATGCGAGTAAAGTAAACAGTGCGAGTAAAGTAAACAGGTAATAGCAATATGATGGAAATAGGACCAGGGTCCACAGTTCACTAGTGGTATCTCTCCATAAGATAAATAACACATGCTGGGTCAACGAATTACAGTTGGGCAATTGATAGAATAAAGATAAACGTGATATGTCAAGAAGATCACTATGAGATTTACTCTGGGCATTACAACAAAATACATAGACCGCCATCCAACTGCATCTATGACTAATAATCCACTCCCGGGGATATCAATCCGAACACCCCATGAGTATTAAGTTGCGAACAACAGATAATTGCATTAAGCAAAGTGTGTAATGTAAACAAAGCATATGCCCTTGAGCATATGAATGTTGTTTTCTCCCTAGTAGCAACAGCACATCTACAACCTTAGAGGTTTCTGTCACTCCCCCAGGTTAAGCAGAAGCATGAACCCACTATCGAGCATAAATACCCCCTCTTGGAGTCACTAGCAACTACTCGGCCAAGATAGCTACTAACAACGGAGAGCATGCAAGATCATAAACAACATAGAGATAACAAAAGATAATATTCAGTACAGCAACTTAATCATAAACACCAATATTCATCGGATCCCAACAAACCAAACATGTAGAATTACATAACGGTGATCTCAATCATGTAGGGCAGCTCATGAGATCTAAACATGAAGCACATAGTGGAGGAGACAACCATCTAGCTACTGCTATGGACCCATAGTCCAAGGTAGACTACTCACTCATCGCTCCGGAGGCAAGCATGGCGATGAAGAAGACCTCCGGTGGCGATTCCCCTCTCCGGCAGGGTGCCGAGAAGAGCTTCTGGACCCTCCCGATCTTCGGGTCGACGGCGGCGGCGGATCGCGATGTGTTCTGGAAAAGTGATCGGGTACTTAGGTTTTTTCCGTCGGGGGGTCTTTATTGGTGAAGGGGCGTTGTCAGAGGAGGAGCCAGGCGCCCTCACGCCAGGCTCGCGCGGCCAGGGCCCTGGCCGCGCCGCCCTGGCGTGTGGGGCCCTGGTGGCCCCCCTCCTACTCTCCTTCGGATCTCTGGAAGCTTCCGGGTAAAATAAGACTTCAGGAACTTGTTTCGTCCAATTCCGAGAATATTTCCTGTGTATCACTTCTGAAACACAAAAACAGCAGAAAACAGGGAACTGGCACTGTGGCAACTCGTTAATAGGTTAGTTCTGGAAAATGCATAAAAGTGCCACGAAGTGTAACGAAACAGTAGGCAAATGGTGTAAAAACAAGCATGGAGCATCAAAAATTATAGATACGTTGGAGACGTATCAAGCATCCCCAAGCTTAACTCCTGCTCGTCCTCGAGTAGGTAAGTGATAACAAAGAATAATTTTTGAGGTGACATGCACCTACACAATCTTGATCATATATGTAAGCATTTGTGAGCTGGGATCATAAGAACTTAAAACATGGGCATGAAGATATAATCTTGACAATAAGAACTTAGCAACCATGTTGTAAACATGCAAATGAACACAAACAAAAGATCATGAAAATGAAACAATGAAAGTCAAACGTGTGTTCAAATCATAAGGAAAAACATACAAATGGTTTTCAGCTTGTCCTTCAAAGAGAGCAAAACATAAATGCATAGGACACCTCAAAGTTTAAGAGGGCGACTAGATACAAATAATTTAAGAACTAGTGAAACCAACGATATGAATCAATCAATGAACTTTGGGACAATGCATATTATACTAAGAATGACAACTATGCTCTCTTAATGGTGCATAAAGAAAGAAGGTGGTAACTCAACATAAAAGTAGAAGAAAGGCCCTTCGCGGAGGGAAGCAGTGATTGCAAGTTTTATAACCTTCAAAAATTATGGTACTTACCGGCTTTGAGCTCTCATTGCCCCCATCATAAGCATCTTGAATGGTTAAAGTTAATGCGAGAACAATTATGATGCATATGCTTGACAAATCATAAGTTGAAAACCTCGTGCCCCGTGAATACGAGTACCCAAACCTCATGCTACTTTACTTAGAGTCCCAAGCAAGGCTCTTGTCATTGTAAGTATATGCATATCATTGAGAACCGCCAATGGGGTACCTCCGTGCCCGATGACATGGAACAAGCCCACACCAAAATGACAGGACAAGCAGACAATGAACACCTCGACATCTCTTTTATTTGCCTTTTGTTTAGCTTTTTATTGTGAGATGCGTCGTCGAATGTTCACCATGGGTATGCTGCAAATTTCCACCATGAATTATGCATGGCTTAGATTGGCGGCCCGGCGTTTCCCTAACACATATACAAACTCCATGATCCCCACAAGATTCCCAATTCATTTCACACCGCGGGCATCCATAAACAAAAGATCACGATATCAACTCAAATAAGAAGTGCAATGTTGAAAGCTTACCCCATGACGGCATGGCTGGGCTAGAATCCAACTTACAACTTGCAAGCATAACAACTCAACATAAGAGACCACAATGTCAAATTTTTAAGAACAGGAAAAAGTAAAGTGTGCCTTCCGGTTCGTGAGAGCTTTACTGACCGTATTTCGCATAACACTGGTAAGAGTTTAATTTGAAGAGATAATAAAAGCAAGTCAAATTTACTTGGAATAGCAAATTGCTAGTAGGTATGTATGGTGGACACTTTGGAAAACTTTGGCTTTTAGGAGTTGGATGCACGAGTAGAGCTCATACTCAGTACAAGGCGAGGGCTAGCAAAAGACTGGGAGCGACCAACTAAGAGAGCAATAATGACCATAATCATGCAAAGCGACAAAGCGACATTAAAAGAAGCATAAGATGGCATCAAAAGTCAAAAACTAAATGATCATGAAGGCTATTGGCGACTTTGTAAGAGTCTAACATGTGTGAGCATGCGCCAAGTCAACCCAAATAAAGCATCAAGGAGAAAACCAAAATAATGCTTCCATACAATAAAAACAACGCATGATTTTTTCAAAGGCTCATTAAGCAATCTCAGTTATTTGAGACAAGTCATGCTACAGCAAAACCACTAAGCATACTATCAAAAAGACATCAAGCATGACATGAAAAAGCCTAAGCCGCAGTCTACACAAGCTCCTTCTTGTACCACTATTTTGCACAAAGCTTTTTCTCTTTTCCAACACCATTTGAAATTTTTAAAGACACCTCTTTTGATGAAAACCAATAAAGATCAGAGGAAAAAATACACCTTGATGAAAAGATATGACAAGGTCTGAACGCAAATCAAGGTGAAAACAAAAACCAAAAGCAGTAGCAGAAAAAGAAGAACACTCGATTTTAAATAAGAATGAAAACTAGAGCGTTCTTGGCAAATGAAAACGAGTACATCTCCTCCAAAGGAAATTTGTTGGGGTCCAACCATTTATTGCAGCAAACAAACAAACTAACCAACTAAGAAAACTAAAACAACTGACGCTCCAAGAAAAACACATAGTGCATGAAGCAATAAAAATATAGTTTCTTGAAAGGTGACCTAATTTTTGCCGATGAAGAAGGGGTGCCTCGGGGGCATCCCCAAGCTTTGACGCTTGTACTTCTTGGATATTTCTTGGGGTGATGCATGGTCATCCCCAAGCTTGAGATTTTGTCCATTCTTCAACTCATCTCATCATTCTCCAATCCCTACACTTGAAAACTTCCTTCATACAAAACTAAACACAAATCTATTAGCAACATTAGTGTAGGCATAACATATAATCAACATCTTTTTGCTTCAGGTTTCAACTCAAAACCACCACATATATAGCAAATACTACTGTATCAACCTCCCCAAAAGTTCTGTGATCAAAAGAACTCAAAAGAAAGCGATAAAGTGGCAAACACAAATATTAGGCAGAAATCTGTCAAAACTGAACAGCTGACAAAGGTCGAATTTTTTAGGGGTTTTCTGTTGCTCAAATCAAAAAGTGTTCAACTAAAAAAAGTTTGGATATAACCTGGGGCATATGCACAAGAAATCGCAGGTCCAAAAGATATACATAGAATTTATACGAATTGTTACGGTGCAGCACCGAAAACAGTTTCAGGACAGCAACATCCCCAAATCTTTACCTCGCTCGAATTAGAGGCTTCTCTTGGCACAAAAACAAAATAAACAAGATAAGGAGAGGTCATTACAGTAGTAATGACTTCCAAGACTCAAATAAAAGAAAAAGTACTGAAAATAAAACATTGGGTTATCTCCCAAGAGTGCTTTTCTTTAACGCCTTTGAGCTAGGCGCAGAAAATTGCGAATCAAGTAACATCAAGTGATGAAGTACTAGTTACCTCAGTAGGCTCTTTGAAGGTTCCCGAAGATGATTCAACCTGCAAGTCACCCTTAGTGGAACTAAGAGTCTTACCAATTTTAAGAACATGTTGAGATTTAAGTGCAGAAACCTTGGGAACATACATAAATTTTTGCTCTTTTCCAACAAACACTTTCTCTTTCTTAAATTTAAGAGAAGAGAAGATTAAGCTAAGAGTTTCCATAGACTCCTCTAGTTTACCAATCCTCAAGTTTTGATCGTCATGAGTAGTGCTAGCCTGTAAAACGGTAATTCTCTTACCAATGTTTTCTACTAATTCACTAACGCGGCTAGCATTTTCTAGGATACTTGGCAAACTTTTCTCTAAAGAGCTGAGCTTTTCTACCACCTCCTCCAAGGTGGTCTCGGTTTTGGCAACATGAATAGGTGGTATTCCCACTAAACTTTTAATTATAGTGCATGCTTCTCCAGCGGGAGTACCCAGAAAATTACCTCCTGTAAGAGTATCAAGAACATACCTATTCCAACTAGATATACCAACATAAAAATTCCTAAGGAGGATCGTGGTAGAGTGCTTTTTGGTACACCTATGATGAGCATTGTTAATACGATACCAAGCATCCTTTAAACTTTCTCCTCCTTGTTGCTTAAAACTATGAACTTCTACTTCAGGATTACTCATTTTAACAAAACTAAAAGCAGATAAGTAAAAACAACTACCAAGGATTCTAATTTTTTTGGGTTTTTGGTATAAAGCAATGCAGGTAAAATAAATAAAGTAAAGCAAAACAATAACAAAGTAAAGGATGTGTGTGCGAAAAAACTCCCCTCGCAGAAGTCTTCCACTCTTCCCCGGCAACGGCGCCAGAAAAGAGGCTGCTAGCGTTTGATGGCGCCCAGTTGACGAGGGAGATTATTCTTCTTCGTTCCCCGGCAATGGCGCCAGAAAAGAGGCTGCTGATGCCAAGCTGACGTGTAGCAGACAGTCCTTGTGCGTGGTGAATGACCAGCCCGTTGGGAACCCCAAGAGGAAGGTATGTTAGAGTATGCGAGTTAAGAAACCAAGGTTTAATATCGTTCAGGAGAAAAGCAGACAGCGACGACTGAAGGTGATGCAGACTGGCTTAATAACACTCCAACAAGGGCGCCATTTAACGATACTTGTTGACTCGTCTTCGGCCAGTAGCAAAGCGGAACCTGCACACAACACAACCAAGTACTTTGCTCCTAACTTGCGATGAGGTTGTCAATCTCACCGGTTTGCTTGAAACAAAGGTTATGAGCGTATCGAGTGGAAAACAGTAGAGTATGCGAGTAAAGTAAACAGTGCGAGTAAAGTAAACAGGTAATAGCAATATGATGGAAATAGGACCAGGGTCCACAGTTCACTAGTGGTATCTCTCCATAAGATAAATAACACATGCTGGGTAAATGAATTACAGTTGGGCAATTGATAGAATAAAGATAAACGTGATATGTCAAGAAGATCACTATGAGATTTACTCTGGGCATTACAACAAAATACATAGACCGCCATCCAACTGCATCTATGACTAATAATCCACTCCCGGGGATATCAATCCGAACACCCCATGAGTATTAAGTTGCGAACAACAGATAATTGCATTAAGCAAAGTGTGTAATGTAAACAAAGCATATGCCCTTGAGCATATGAATGTTGTTTTCTCCCTAGTAGCAACAGCGCATCTACAACCTTAGAGGTTTCTGTCACTCCCCCAGGTTAAGCAGAGGCATGAACCCACTATCGAGCATAAATACCCCCTCTTGGAGTCACTAGCAACTACTCGGCCAAGATAACTACTAACAACGGAGAGCATGCAAGATCATAAACAACATAGAGATAACAAAAGATAATATTCAGTACAACAACTTAATCGTAAACACCAATATTCATCGGATCCCAACAAACCAAACATGTAGAATTACATAACGGTGATCTCAATCATGTAGGGCAGCTCATGAGATCTAAACATGAAGCACATGGTGGAGGAGACAACCATCTAGCTACTGCTATGGACCCATAGTCCAAGGTACACTACTCACTCATCGCTCCGGAGGCAAGCATGGCGATGAAGAAGACCTCCGGTGGCGATTCCCCTCTCCGGCAGGGTGCCGAGAAGAGCTTCTGGACCCTCCCGATCTTCGGGTCGACGGCGGCGGCGGATCGCGATGTGTTCTGGAAAAGTGATCGGGTACTTAGGTTTTTTCCGTCGGGGGGTCTTTATAGGCGAAGGGGCAGTGTCAGAGGAGGAGCCAGGCGCCCTCACGCCAGGCTCGCGTGGCTAGGGCCCTAGCCGCGCCGCCCTGGCGTGTGGGGCCCTGGTGGCCCCCTCCTACTCTCCTTCAGATCTCTGGAAGCTTCCGGGTAAAATAAGACTTCAGGAACTTGTTTCGTCCAATTCCGAGAATATTTCCTATGTATCACTTCTGAAACACAAAAACAGCAGAAAACAGGGAACTGGCACTGTGGCAACTCGTTAATAGGTTAGTTCCGGAAAATGCATAAAAGTGCCACGAAGTGTAACGGAACAGTAGGCAAATGGTATAAAAACAAGCATGGAGCATCAAAAATTATAGATACGTTGGAGACGTATCAGCTATCATGCCAAAGTTTTGCGCCATCTTGTGGAACTCCCTATCGCAGATATCTGAGACTTCAAAACTTCCCTTTACTGTAATTATTCCTCTTGGTCCTGGCATTTTGAGTACCAGATATGTGTAATGAGGCACTGCCATGAATCACGAAAATGCGGGTCGCCCGAGGATCGCATGATACTGAGATGGCCAGTCCATGACTTCGAAGTCCAGTTTTTCTCTCCTGTAGTTTTGTTGGTTGCCAAAGCAAACATTGAGTGCTATTCGACCCAGTGGGTAATTGGCACTTCCTGGTACGATTCCGTGGAAGGAACAATCCGTTGGCTTCAGGAACTCTAGTGATATATGCATTGCTCTGAGTGTTTTTGCGTATATCAGGTTGATTCCACTTCCTGCGTCCATGAATATTCTGTCGACATCATACGCGCCGATTTGAGCTTTAAGTACCAAAGGCGCGTTTCCTGGCCGAGGTACTATTATAGGGTGGTCTTCTCTGTTGAACTCGATTGGTTGTTCTGACCAATGCAGATACTCCGTTGCAGCTGACGGTGAGATGACTGCTAAGTTGACTTGTCGAGTGATACTCTTTTCTTCTTTGTTCAACTTGGGCACAGGTTGTATCATTGCTGTGATGTGTCCTTTTGATGGAACGTACCCTTCGTCGTCGTCGTGCCCCTGGTTCTGCTGGTCTTGTCCTTGAGGAGCTCCGTTGTTTCCTTGTTGCTTTGTCGGGGGATTGTTGCTTCCTTCAAATCCTTGTCGCCTTGCTTCGGTTTGCTTGTTTAGTGCTGCCTCTTGTAGTTTTAAGAATGTTGTGCAATCTTTCATAGCATGCCTTGATACTCGCTTCCCATCGACGAACGCTGAGTGTATATGACAAGGTCCGTTGAGCATATCTTCTGGCGATGGGTTGTACTCTCGGGGTTCTCTCGTGGGGAACTTTTTGTAGTCCTCTTTCCCGTAGCTTCTATATCCCAAGCTTCGGCGATCACTGTTGTCTTTGTATCCTGCGGCGACTTGGCTATGGGAGCCATAGTTGTCGTAGTTTCTGGACCGTCTCCTTTGACTTCCATATCTATTCCTTCTGTCTTCTCTGGGGATCGCGTCTGCTTGTTGTTGCATGCGTCTTCTCCATCTGCAAATCTGTTTGCTACGTCCATGAGGTCTGACACTGTTTTTGGCTTGATTCTGCCCATCTCTTCGACTAGGTCTCTTCGCCTTAGTCCAATGATGAACGCGTCTACTGCTCTTTCGTCTGAAACTTCGACTGCTGAATTTTTGATAAGACTCCATCTTTGGATGTATGCCCGCATTGTTTCGTCGCATTGTTGCACACACGCTTTGACTTCTTCTATCGATGCTGGCCGCTTGTATGTCGACCTGAAGTTGCTTGTAAATTGCTTTGTGAGGTCTTCCCAGCTTCTAATAGTTTCCTTCTCAAGTTTGCTCAACCATGACCTTGCTGCGCCGGTGAGGTGTAGTTGCAGACTTTGCATCGCTGTTTCTTTAGTTCCTCCCAATATTTGTACTGCTTGTAGATAATCTGAGAGCCATGATTGTGGTTCCTGTGATCCGTCGTACTTTTGCTGATCATGAGGTAACTTGAGTCCCTTGGGAACTGGAGTGGTGCGAACCCTGTGGGTAAAGCATGATGCCCCCATCTCTTTTTCGTCTTTTTCATAGTCGCGTTTTTCATTTGGGGATCGTGATCTTCGGGTTCCTCTGTGTTGTTTTGGTGATGGCGATCGAGATCGTTGATTGCTGCTCCTGTGCCGAGGACTACTGTGACGGCGAGGCGATCTTGGATTGTGTGTTTCTTTATGGTGGTGTGCTTCTTCTCCTTTTGCTGATAGCTTGTGACCCACCATGTTTAGTCCTTCTTGTTCGTCGACCGATAAAAAGGACGAGTCGAGGTTTTTGGAAATGCTTTGCCTGTCGGGGTACTCAAGGTTATCGTACCTTGAACCATGTCGGCGATTTTTCCTTGCGTTACTGTATGATGCGTTGCTTCACGCTTTTCGAGCGGCGTTGCTGGCTGCAATGGCTGAGTCTTTTCTTCTCTGTATCTCTATTTTCTCCTTCGCTAATTGCTTTGCCTGCTGCCTTAGTGCATAATGATACCCCAGAAGCATGTCTTTGCTGGAATTTGATGGTATCGGCGTGCCGTGTTCTACGGCTTCTCTTATTATCCTCCATTCGTCGACTGATAGTCGAATTTTTTCCCTGGTTGTGAGGGATTTTGCTGTTTGCCCTTCTGCTAGGTGATTTGCTTCTCTGTCGATATTTGCTGGGTTTAGCACTGGATTGTTGTTTTCGTCGAATTCTTCTGAGTTATCTCCTACAATGGCGAGCACCTGCCATTGTTTGACGATGTTATCGTTGAAGCTTGAGAAGATCGAGTTACTGTCCTCAGAAAGATCTAATCCTGTCTTCCATGTATCTGTTGACTTGTCTGAAATATCATCGAGGCAGATCATAAGATCTTCGAGTTGGACCCCTGCGTCGAAATTTTCCATTGCTTCGTTGTCTTCTGTGATTTTTCCTTTTTGCACTTCTTCCAAGCTGACCGGCGAGTTTACCTCGCTGGAAGAGCCTTCAGAATATTCCATCGTTGCTACTATTTCGGGCTCACTTGCCAACGGATCTTGTTTCGTCGAATCTGAAAGGCGAGATGAACCCGATGGCCCGATGAGGATGCTTAAACTTCCGATTGTCAACTCCATCTCTTGATTTTCGTCGACTTCTGTACTGCTGTTGGCTAAAAGCGAAAAAGCCGTCGAATTCTTGATTCCAATGCCCAGGATCCCCACGGTCGGCGCCAATTGACGAGGGTTAACTCGACAAATGTCCTAGATGAAGGACTTAGGATCGGGGAGATAGGGCGTCGGATGAACTCGAAGGTAAAGTTAGTCGAAATAGGTGTGTGTCGAAAGTAAACTTGGGTGTTCAACCTGGCTTGCTCTCAATCTGCCCTACACCGTCCCCTCCTGGCCCCTATATATAGATGGCCAGGTCTCGAGGATCGGGTAGGGTCCGATACAGATTACAATATCGACATACGGTAAGAACTCGTATTCGACTATCACTACAATCGGGCCTAGCTTAACGGGCCTCAGGGGTACTCAACATACGGGCTCTACTAACTATACCCTTGTCACATATCAATATACAACTCTAATGAACCAAAGATATTCAACAAATCAATCTAAGAACAAATAAACTATACAAACATGACATAGATCATAGGATAAATATTATAGCATCAAACACCATGTTTACATAGGACGGTACAGAGGTGTGTGGGAGGATGAACCACTGAATAATAGGAGGAGTTGGTGATGGAGATAGCGGTGAAGATGGCGGAGATGAGCAGCGAGGGACGCGGGCGGCGTAGCGGTGGCGGCGCCGGCGCCGGCGCGGGGGACTCCCCCGCCGCCGGCATCATGGGGGAGCACCGCCCCTTAGCCCCCTTCCTTCATGGCTTCATGGGAGCCCTCCCCCATGGAGATGGGATCCATGGGGGAGGCGAAAACGTGGCTCTGGTGGCTGCAAATTCGTGGGTGGAGGTGTCCCCCACGAGCTAGGGTTCCTCCCTTTATATAGTCTCTCGGATTCCCATCTCCCCATCTTGGGCCGCAATGGAGCAGACTTATCTCAGTCGTCCATACTCGGAATCAGGTGAATTTTATGTCCAGAACGTTCGCCGTGAAATTTCCTACAACTTTGTAATTGAAGAGTTTTTCGTTTGATGCCGTCTTCGACCCGTAACGTGACCATCTTTGAAAAACGTTCTGGCACAGATTTCTAGAAAGTCCTAATTTGACTCCAACAAGGTTTCCACTTGTATTCTTGGTAATTCCTACACATCAAAGTGTAAAACAAGAACATTGTGCACTTTTGCAACTATTAGTAGGTTAGTCTAAATAAATCATAAAAGTGTCATAAAGTGTAGACAAAATATATAGCAATTGGTGTAAAACAAGCATGGAGCATCAAAAATTATAGATACGTTTGCAACGTATCAACATCCCCAAGCTTAACTCATGCTCGTCCTCGAGCAGGTAAGTGATAACAAAAGAATAATTTTTGAGGTGCATGCACCATCACAATCTTGATCATCTAAGTAAAGCATTGAGTGCTGGGATCAAAGAACTTAAAACATGGGCATAAGAGACATAATCTTGACAATAAAAACTTAGCAACCATGTTATAACATAAAAAGAAACATAAACGAAAGATCATGAATAATGAAACAATGAAAGTCAAACGTGTGTTCAAATCATATGGAAAAACATAACAAGTAGTTTTCAGCTTGTCCTTCATGGAATAGCAAAATATAAATGCATAGGACACCTTCAAGTTTAAAAGGGCGACTAGATACAAATAATTTAAGAACAAGTGAAACCATAATCATAAATCAATCAATGATAAACTTTGGGACTATGCACATTAAACTTAGAATGGCAACTATGCTCTCTTAGATGGTGCATAAAGGTAGAAGGTGGAGACTCAACATAAAAGTAAAGAAAGGCCCTTCGCAGAGGGAAGTAGTGATTAAACATGTGCTAGAGCTTTTCATTTGTAAAACAGAGAAATAAAAACTGGGTTTTGAGAGGTGGTTGTCTTTGTCAACGACTAGCAATGGGGTTCTTACTATCTTCCATACAAAAAGTAAGCAAGTTTTTGAGAGAGGGATTGGCACTTTGATGCTCTTTTATAAAGCTTGGCACTCCTCCCCACCTTTTTTTCCTTTCACAAACCATGGCTAACCGATTCCATCGGGTGCCCACCAACATTCACATACCATGGAGGAGTGCCTTTTTTTCTTTGTTTTTTTTTCTTTTTGGAATTTAGCAATATGGAAGATAGCAAATCCGACCACTACGTCCCCATGAGCTGAAAACAGTGTCAGAAAACGAGAAGTGTTTTGAAGGTTTTTTAAAAGGTAGCACATGAAAATTTACTTGGAATGGCTTGCAAATACCATGCATAGGAATTTATAGTGGACACGTTGGAATAACTTGGTTTTTGGGAGTTAGATGCACGAGTAGAGCTCATACTCAGTACAAAATGAGGGCTAGCAAAAGACTGGGAGCTACCAACTAAGAGAGCAATAACGGCCATAATCATGCATAGCGACAAAACATCATTAAGAGAAGCATAAAATGGAATCACAAGTCAAAAACCAAATGATCATAGAGGCTAATGGCGACTTTTGTAAGAGTCAAACATGTTGTAAGCATGCGCCAAGTCAACCCAAATAAAGCATCAAAGGAGAAAACCAAATAAATGCTTCCACATAATAAAAATAACACATGATTTTTTCAATGACTCGTTAAGCAATCTCAGTCATTTGAGACAAGTCATGCTACAGCAAAAATCACTAAGCATACTATCAAAACAACATCAAGCATGGCATGCAAATGTCTAAGCCTCAATCTAAACAAGCTCCTTTTTGTACCACTTTTTGCATGAAACTTTTTCTCTTTTCCAACACCTTTCGAACCTTTTTGAAACAACTCTTTTGATGAATACCAACATAGACCAGAGGTCCAAATACACCTTGATGCAAAGATATAATAAGATCTGAAAAAAAATCAAGGCGAAAAACGAAAGCTAAACGCAGTTCCAGAAAAAGAGAACACTCGTTGAATGATAAGAGTGAAAACTAGAGTGTTCTTGGCAAATGAAAAGCGAGTACATCTACTCCAAAAGAAATTTGTTGGGGTCCAACCATTTATTGCAGCAAACAAAACAAAAGAAAACTGAAAGCTAAAGTAAAGACGCTCCAAGAAAAATGCATAGTGCATGAAGCAATAAAAATATAGTGTTTTGAAAGGTGACCTGATTTTTGCCGATGAAGAAGGGGTGCCTCGGGGGCATCCCCAAGCTTTGACGCTTGTACCTATTGGATATTTCTTGGGGTGTGTGGGCATCCCCAAGCTTGAGCTTTTGTCCATTCTTCAACTCATCTCATCATTCTCCAATCCCTACACTTGAAAACTTCCTTCATACAAAACTCAACACAATTCTATTAGCAACATTAGTGTAAGCATAATAATGAATCAACCCCTTTTTGCTTTAGGTTTCAACTCAAAACCACCACATATAAAAGCATATAGTACTGTAGCAACTTCCCCAAAAGTTCTGTGATCAAAAGAACTAAAAAAGAAAGCGATCAAGAGGCAAACACAAATAATGGCAGAAATCTGTCAAAACAGAGAAGCTGACAAAGGTCGAATTTTTAGAGGGTTTTCTGTTGCTCAAATCAAAAAGTGTTAAACTAATTAAAGTTTGGATATAACCTGGGACATATGCACAAGAAATCGCAGGTCCAAAAGATATTCTGAGAATTTTCAAGAATTTTTACAGTGCAGCACCGAAATCTGTTTCAGGACAGCAACATCCCCAAATCTTACCTCACTCAAATTAGAGGCTTCTCTTGGCACAACAACGAAATAAAAATGATAAGGAGAGGTTATTATAGTAGTAATAACTTCCAAGACTAAAATAAAAGAAAAAGAACTAAAAGTAAAATATTAGGTTATCTCCCAAGAGTGCTTTTGTTTAACGCCTTTCAGCTAGGCACAAAATAGAGAACCAAACAATAAAGCAAAACAAAAGGAAATATTTTTGTTGTTTTCAATTTATAAGTGAAAGTAAAGAAGCAATAAAAACAAAATAAAGAGCCTAATAAAATTAATGAAGATAAAACCAAGACATATAAAAACAATTATAATACAAGTTAACACAATACATATCATGTGGATGCGTAATATAGAGTATGAAGGAGACAACCTCATGTTAGTTGATGAATAGGGAGATGACTCGAGCATCCCCAAGCTTAGATGATTGTACCTTCTTGGACATGTTCTTGGGATGCACCTAAACATCACCAAGCTTGAGCTCTTGTGTCTTCTTGTTCATCTCATATCACCATATTGATTAGAACTTATAAGCTACATCCACATAAAACTTCACAAAACTCATTAGTAGGGTTAGTACTCATTAAGTAAAATCCACTCATGTTCAAGCATTAACAAGTTTCATAATCTAAACTCAACATTAGCCACTATATATACTAAGGTATTCATGATTTCCGCCGTCCGTCGAAAAACTAATGAAACTAATAACACCAAGTACAATATTGAATAAACTAAGAAATCTGTCAAAACTGAATAGTCTGTAAAGATGACATTCAACGAGATAGTTAGGTAGCTCAAATTGAGAAACTCCAAACTAAATAAAGACAGATCATAATCTCAGGTTTATGCACAAAAAAATTCAGATCAAAACACTATTCTGAGATTTTTCACGATTTTTTATAGTGAAGCACAGAAAATCTGTTTTTGGACAGCAAAGCAAAACTATCAACTTCCAAGTAACTAGGAACTACAATTATCACTTTACTTTTATGCTACAGAGGAATATGTACAATATATACAATATACACAATATGTATAAGTTTTTAACTAAAAAGCTTCCATGGAAAGATTTGTTTTGGTTTCATAGGCATGAACACAAGTGTTCAAGGTCGACCCCCACTTAACCATTACTCATCTTTCCAATCACTTTCCTTTTTGAAAATGTTTTTAGGTAACAAGTATAACTAATTTTTTTTGTAATTCGCATTTCCTATCCATACTAAGATAGAGAACAACTTAAAACTGGAAGTAAAAACTATTTAGAGATAAAGCAAACAAGTGCACACAAGAATATTCACCCACACGCTAGAGCTCCCCGGCAACGGCGCCAGAAAAGGTCTTGATATCCCACAAGTATAGGGGATCGTGTGTAGCCTTTTCGATAAGTAAGAGTGTCAAACCCAACGAGGAGCTAAAGGTAGGATAAATGTTCTCTCAAGTTCTATCAACCGCTGATACAACTCTACGCACACTAAATGTTTGCATCATCTAGGAAATAAAACTAGAGCAACAATACGGGTATGAGAGATAGCTTTGCAAGATAATAAATACAAAAAAGTAATTATTAGTGCTGCAGAAATAAAATATACTAAGTAACCATAAACTAACAGTACCATGAGTGTGAAAAAGTGGTGGTAATAATGGGGGCTTTGTCTAAGTTCAATTAGTGAATAAATCGGGTTCATTGTCTTCGATGCAGTTTTCTATGTGGGAGAGGCTAAATATACAAGCAATTCACTACTTGGAAATACAAGTACTATATGATTGGATTGTTAGCAAGCATCCGCAAATACTAACAATGCATTAAGGTTTCCCGAACCATAGCCTTAAGTTAATGATCCTCTTACTCCCATACGTGCAACATTCCGGTTCGCGTCCTCAGGTTTCTGTTACTCCGGCAGAACTATTCCCTTCCTTTTGCACATACTACTAACCCTAAGATGTTTAATCCAAGCGCGCATACATATAATGGACACCAAAGGATAGTACCATATTAATATACAACTCTAATGAACCAAAGACATTCAACAAATCAATCTAAGAACAAATAAACTATGCAAATATGACATAGATCATAGGATAAATATTATAGCATCAAACACCATGTTTACATAGGACGGTACAGAGGTGTGTGGGAGGATGAACCACTGCATAATAGGAGGAGTTGGTGATGGAGATAGCGGTGAAGATGGCGGAGATGAGCAGCGAGGGACGCGGGCGGCGTAGCGGTGGCGGTGCCGGCGGCGACGCGGGGGACTCCCCCGCCGCCGGCATCATGGGGGAGCGCCGCCCCTTAGCCCCCTTCCTTTATGGCTTCATGGGATCCCTCCCCCATGGAGATGGGATCCATGGGGGAGGCGAAAACGTGGCTCTGGTGGCTGCAAATTCGTGGTTCGAGGTGTCCCCCACGAGCTAGGGTTCCTCCCTTTATATAGTCTCTCGGATTCCCGTATCCCCATCTTGGGCCGCAATGGAGCGGACTTATCTTGGTCGTCCGGACTCGGAATCAGGTGAATTTTATGTCCAGAACGTTCACCGTGAAATTTCCTACAACTTTGTAATTGAAGAGTTTTTCGTTTGACGCCGTCTTCGACCCGTAACGTGAGCATCTTCGAAAAACGTTCTGGCACAGATTTCTGAAAAGTCCCAATTTGACTCCAACAAGGTTTCCACTTGTATTCTTGGTAATTCCTACACATCAAAGTGTAAAACAAGAACATTGTGCACTTTTGCAACTATTAGTAGGTTAGTCCAAATAAATCATAAAAGTGTCATAAAGTGTAGACAAAATATATAGCAATTGGTGTAAAACAAGCATGGAGCATCAAAAATTATAGATACGTTTGCAACGTATCACATGTCATGCTTGATGTTATTTTGATAATATGATTAGTAGTTTTTGTTGTAGAATGACTTGTCTCAAATGACTGAGATTGCTTAATGTGCCTTTGAAAGAATCATGCGTTGTTTTTTATTATATGGGAGCATATTATTGTGGTATTCTCCTTTGACGCTTTACTTGGGTTGACTTGGAGCATGCTTACACCATGTTTGACTTTAACAAGTCGCCATAAGCCTCTATGATCATTTGTTTTTTGACTTGTGATACCACTTTATGCTTTGGTTAATAATGTTTTGTCGCTATGCATGATTATGGCTGTTATTGCTCTCTTAGTTGATCGCTCTCAGTCTTTTGCTAGCCTTCATCTGTACTGAGAGGGAATACTTCTCGTGCATCCAACTCCCAAAAACCAAAGTTTTCTAATGTGTCCACCATATCTACCTATTAGCAATTTGCTATTCTAAGTATATTTGTCTTGCTTTTATCTATCTTCCAAATTAAACTTTTTGTTATGTGAAAATTAGTTAGTAAAGCTCTCACAAACATGACAGCACATTTACTTTTTGCACTTAATAAACTTGACCATTGTGGCTCAATTATGTTGACGTTATGCTTGCAATTTGTAAGTTGGGATTTAGCTCAGCCATGCCGTCATGGGGCACGCTTTCAACATTGCACTTACTCTTATTTAGTTGATATCATGATCTTTTGTTTATGGATACCTAGCGATGTGAAATAAGTTGGAAACTTGTGAGCTCATGGAGTTTGTATATGTGTTAGAGAAACGCCTGGGCCGCTAATCTAAGTCATGCATCATTCATGGTGGAAATTTACAGCATGCCCATAGTGGACATTCGACGACGCATCTCAAAATAAAAAGCTATACCCAATGGTAAATAAAAGAGATGCCGAGGTGTCCATTGTCTGTTTGTCTTATCATTTTGATGTGGGCTTGTTTCCATGTCATCGGGCAAGAGGTGCCCCATTGGCGTTCTCAATGATACATGTATGCTTACAATGACAAGAACTTGTTTGGGACCTAAGTCGAGTAGCATGAGGTTTGGGTATTCGTATTCACGGGACATGAGATTTTCAACTTATGGTTTGACAAGCATATGCTTCATATTTGTACTCGCATTAACCTTAACCATTCAAGATGCCTATGATAGGGGCAATGAGAGCTCAAAGATAGTAAGTACCATAATTTTTTGAAGGTTTATAAAAACTTGCAATCACTACTTCCCTCTGTGAAGGGCCTTTCTTTTACTTTTATGTTGAGTCTTCACCTTCTATCTTTATGCACCATCTAAGAGAGCATAGTTGTCATTCTAAGTTTAATGTGCATAGTCCCAAAATTTATTATTGACTGATTCATGATTATGGTTTTGCTAGTTCTTAAATTATTTATATCTAGTCGCCCTCTTAAACTTGAAGGTGTCCTATGCATTTATGTTTTGCTATTCCATGAAGGACAAGCTGAATACCACTTTGCTATGTTTTTCTATATGCTTGAAACACACACTTGACTTTCAATGCATTATTATTCATGATCTTTTGTTTGTGTTACTTTTCATGTTATAACATGGTTGCTAAGTTTTATTGTCAAGATTATGTCTTTTATGCCCATGTTTAGAGTACTTTGATCTCAGCACTCAATGCTTTACATCGTTTGATCAAGATTGTGATGGTGCATGTCACCTAAAAAATTACTGTTTTGTTATCACTTACCTACTCGAGGACGAGCAGGAGTTAAGCTTGGGGATGCTTGATACGTCTCCAACGTATCTATAATTTTTGATGCTCCATGCTTGTTTATGCACCATTTGCTTTGTGTTTTGTTACACTTTGTGGCGTTTTTATGCATTTTCTGGAACGGACCTATTAACGAGATGCCACAGTGCCAGTTCCCTATTTTCTGCTATTTTTGTGTTTCAGAAAAGTTACACAGGAAATATTCTCAGAATTGGACAAAACAAAAGCCGAAGTTTCTATTTTTCCCGATATGAGACGAAGTCCAAAGCAGAGACGGAGGGGGGCCAGAGGGCGGCCACACCCCCCATGGCACGGGCCAACCCCTGGTTGCGCCGGGGCATGGTGTGGGCCCCTGGTCCACCTCCTAACATCGCCCTTCCGCCTATATATTCTCCTCGACGAGAAAACCCTAAGGACCCGATCAATTTTCCAGAAAACATACTGCAAGCCGCCACCGTCATTGACGCGAGATCGGGAGGGTCCAGAAGCTCTTCCCGGAACCCTGCCAGAGTGGGGAATCACCACCGGAGGCCTTCTTCATCACCATGCCTATCTCCGGAGTGATTTGTGAGTAGTCTACCTTGGACTACGGGTCCATTGCAGTAGCTAGCTGGATGTCTTCTCCTCCATGTGCTTCATGTTTAGATCTTGTGAGCTGCCTATCATGATCAAGATCATCGTTATGTAATTCTACATGTTGTGTTTGTTGGGATCCGATGAATATTGAGTACTATGTCAAGTTGATTTTGTGATTTATCTTCTCTATGTTGTTTATGATCTTGCATGCTCTCCGTTGCTAGTAGATATCTTGGCCAAGTAGATGCTAGTGACTCCAAGAGGGGGTATTTATGCTCGATAGTGGGTTCATGGCTCTGGTAATCTGGGGGAGTGACAACAACCTCTAAGATTGTAGATGTGATGTTGCTACTAGGGAGAAAACAACAATCTTGTGTTCAAGGACATTTGTATTGTTTACATTACACACTTTGCTTAAGGCGATAATCTGTTGCATGCAACTTAATACCCAACGGTTGTTCGGATGATATCCGGCGGGTGGATTATTAGTCATAGATGCAGTTGGATTATGGTCTATGTATTATGTTGTAATGCCCAAGTGAATCTCATAGTGATCCTCATGACATGTACATGCATTTGTTTGCATTCTTTATTCTGTCAATTGCCCAGCTGTAATTTGTTCACCCAACATGTTATTTATCTTTATGGAGAGACACCTCTAGTGAACTGTGGACCCTGGTCCATTCTTTTACATTCATATTACCGTTTACTTTTACATGCATTATTTACTTTCTCGCAAACAAATATCTTTTAGCACACGATATGTTTAATCCTTTGTTTACAGCAAACCGGTGAGATTGACAACCTCGCTGTAAGTTGGGGCAAAGTACTTTGGTTGTTTTGTGTGGTGGTTCCACGTTGCTGCTAGTGCAAAGCTACGCCCCAGATAAGGCGCCATATATAAATTGTCTGGAGCTGTCGCCAAGCCAGCTAGCATCAACCTTCGGAAGTTGGTTCTTTCTCCTACTGGTTCGATAAACCTTGGTTTCATACTGAGGGAAGACTTGCTGCTATGCTCATCATACCTTCCTCTTGGGGTTCCCAACTGGGTGCCTACCATGCACTATCGGTAGACATTTTGGATATACCAGCAACCTAGGTGTTAGAAAATGCGATCCACTCTCGGTTACCACTCACCTAGTGCTTCTTTGCACATTGTTCATCCTCAAAAGGTAGAAATTCTCGTACTATCGGATTGTTTAGTGGCATCAACAACACGTCAATTCCATGCAATAGATTTTCCATGAAATTCTCTATGCATGCAAGGTGTTCAATGAAAGGAAAAGTGGCTTGCAAAGAACTACTTTGTTGCTTGATGGATTGTTCTTGTCTTATCGTGTTGTCCTGCCCAATGTCTTTGTTGATAGGTATCTAATGGCGTGTAGATGACTGTCCAGTTGGGAACCCCAAGAGGAAGGTATGATGAGCATAGCAACAAGTCTTCCCTCAGTATGAAACTAAGGTTTATCAAACCAGTAGGAGAAAGAAGCAACTTCCGAAGGTTGATGCTTGCTAGCTTCGCGACAGCTTAAGACAATTTATATATGGCGCCTTATCTGGGGCATAGCTATGCGCCAGCAGCAATGTGGAACCTGCACACAACACAACCAAAGTACTTTGCCCCAAATTACATTGAGGTTGTCAATCTCACCGGTTTGCTGTAAACAAAGGATTAAACGTATCGTGTGGTAAAAGATAGTAGTTTGCGAGAATGTAAATAAAGCGAGTAAATAGTAAACGGCAATAAGAATGTAAAAGAATGGACTGGGGTCCACAGTTCACTAGAGGTGTCTCTCCATAAGATAAATAACATGCTGGGTAAACAAATTACAGTTGGGCAATTGATAGAATAAAGAAAGCATACAAATGTCATGAGGATCACTATGAGATTCACTTGGGCATTACAACATAATAGATAGACCATAATCCAAATGCATCTATGACTAATAATCCACCCGCCGGATGTCGTCCGAGCAACCGTTGGGTATTAAGTTGCAAGCAACAGATTATCGCCTTAAGCAAAGTGTGTAATGTAAACAATACAAATGTCCTTGAACACAAGATTGTTGTTTTCTCCCTAGTAGCAACAGCACATCTACAACCTTAGAGGTTTCTGTCACTCACCCAGATTACTAGAGGCATGAACCCACTATCGAGCATAAATACTCCCTCTTGGAGTCACTAGCATCTACTCGGCCAAGAAATCTACTAGCAACAGAGAGCATGCAAGATCATAAACAACATAGAGATGATAAATCAATAAATCAACTTGACAAAGTATCAATATTCATCGGATCCCAACAAACACAACATGTAGAATTACACAACGTTGATCTTGATCATGATAGGCAGCTCACAAGATCTAAACATGAAGCACATGGAGAAGAAGACAACCATCTAGCTACTGCTATAGACCCGTAGTACAAGGTAGACTACTCACGCATCACTCCAGAGGCAGGCATGGTGATGAAGAAGGCCTCCGGTGGTGATTCCCCTCCTCCGGCAGGGTGCCGGGAAGAGCTTCTGGACCCTCCCAATCTCGCATCGATGACGGCGGCGACTTGCAGTATGTTTCATGGAAAATTGATCGGGTCCTTAGGGTTTTCCCGTCGAGGAGAATATATAGGCGAAGGGCAGCGTCAGGATGTGGGCCAGGTAGCCCCACCACCTGGTGGCGCGGGCCAGGGGCTGGCCGCGCCGCCCGATGGTGTGGCTGGCCCCTGGCTCCCCTCCGTCTCTGCTTTGGACTCCGTCTCGTGGCGGGGAAAATAGGAACTTCGGCTTTTGTTTCGTCCAATTCCGAGAATATTTTCTGTGTAGCTTTTCTGAAGCACAAAAAACTGCAGAAAATAGGGAACTGGCACTGTGGCATCTCGTTAATACGTTAGTTTCGGAAAATGCATAAAAACGCCACGAAGTGTAACAAAACACAAAGCAAATAGTGCATAAACAAGCATGGAGCATCAAAAATTATAGATACGTTTGAGACATATCAAGAATCCCCAAGCTTAACTCCTGCTCGTCCTCGAGTAGGTAAGTGATAACAAAACAATAATTTTTGAGCTGACATGCACCAACACAATCTTGATCAAACGATGTAAAGCATTGAGTGCTGAGATCAAAGTACTCTAAACATGGGTATAAAAGACACAATCTTGACAATAAAGCTTCGCAACCATGTTATAACATGAAAAGTAACACAAACAAAAGATCATGAGTAATAATGCATTGAAAGTCAAGAGTGTGTTTCAAGCATATAGAAAAACATAGCAAAGTGGTTTTCAGCTTGTCCTTCATGGAGTAACAAAGCATAAATACATAGGACACCTTCAAGTTTAAGAGGGCGACTAGATACAAATAATTTAGGAACACGCGAAACTATAATCATGAATCAATCAATAATAAATTTTGGGACTATGCACATTAAACTCAGAATGACAACTATGCTCTCTTAGACGGTGCATAAAGGTAGAAGGTGGAGACTCAACAAAAAATTAAAAGAAAGGCCCTTCGCAGAGGGAAGCAGTGATTAAGCATGTGCTAGAGCTTTTCATTTCTAAAACAGAGATAAAATTTGTTTTGAGAGGTGGTTGTTCTTGTCAACGACTAGCAATGGGGTTCTTACAATCTTCCATACTAAGCAAGTTTTTGAGAGAGAGATTGACACTTTTGTGCTCTTTTATAAAGCTTGGCACTCCTCCCCACTTTTCCTTTCACTAACCATGGCTAACCGATTCCATCGGGTGCCCACCAACTTTCACATACCATGGAGGAGTGCTTTTTTTTCTTTTTTCTTTTTTATTTTTTTATTTTTTTGGAATAAAACAATATGGAAGATAGCAAATCTGACCACTACGTCCCCATGAGCTGAAAATAGTGTCACAAAATGAGAAGTATTTTGAAGGTTTTTTGAAAGGTAGCACATGAAAATTTACTTGGAATGGCTTGCAAATACCATGGATAGGAATTTATAGTGGACTCTTTGGAATAAACTTGGTTTTTGGGAGTTGGATGCATGAGAATTATTCCCTCTCAGTACAAAATGAAGGCTAGCAAAAGACTGGGAGCGACCAACTAAGAGAGCAATAACGGCCATAATCATGCATAGCGACAAAACAACATTAACCGAAGCATAAAGTGGTATCACAAGTCAAAAACCAAATGATCATAGAGGCTTATGGTGACTTGTTAAAGTCAAACATGGTGTAAGCATGTGCCAAGTCAACCCAAATAAAAGCATCAAAGGAGAAGACCACAATAATATGCTCCCATATAATAAAAACAACGCATGATTCTCTCAAAGGCACATTAAGCAATCTCAGTCATTTGATAAAAGTCATGCTACAACAAAAACTACTAATCATACTATCAAAATAACATCAAGCATGACATGAAAAGTCTAAGCCACAGTCTAAACAAGCTCCCATTTGTACCACTATAGGCATGAAACTTTTTTCTCTTTTCCAACACCATTCAGCCTTTTTGAATCAACTCTTAAAGATGAAAACTAACATAGACCAGAGGTATAAATACACCTTGATACAAAAATATAACAAGATCTGAACAAAAATCAAGGTGAAAAATGAAAGCTAAACGCAGTACTAGAAAAAGAGAACACTCGTTTGAACGATAAGAGTGAAAACTAGAGTGTTCTTGGCAATGAAAAATGGAGTGTGTCTTCTCCAAAATAAATATGTTGGGGTCCAACCATTTATTGCAGCAAACAAAACAAAAGAAAACTGAAAGCAAAAGTAAAGACGCTCCAAGAAAAATGCATAGAATACGAAGCAATAAAAATAGTGTCTTGAAAGATGATCTGATTTTTGCCGATGAAGAAGGGGTGCCTCGGGGGCATCCCCAAGCTTTGACGCTTGTACCTCTTGGATATTTCTTGAGGTGACATGGGAATCCCCAAGCTTGAACTTTTGTCCATACGTCATCTCATCTCATCACTCTCCTTTCCCTACACTTGAAAACTTCCTTCATACAAAACTTCACACAATTCTATTAGCAACATTAGTGTAAGCATTATAGTAAATCTACTCTTTTGGTTCAGGTTCAAACTCAAGTATAACACCCATTAAAGCATAATATACTGTAGAAACTTCCTCAAAAGTTCCATGATAAAAAGAAATAAAAAAGAAAGCGATCGAGAGGCAAACACAAATAGTGGCAGAAATCTGTCAAAACAGAACAGCTGACGAAGATCGATTTTTCTGAGGACCTTCTGTTACTTAAATCGAAAAGTGCAAAACTGATGAAAGTTTGGAAATAACCTGGGGCATGTGCACAAGAAATCTCAGATCAAAAAGACGTCCTGAGAATTTTCACGAATTTTTATGGTGCAGCGCAGAAATCTGTTTTAGGACAGCAACTTCCCCAAATCTTACCTTCCTCTAATTAGAGGTTCTTCTTGGCACAAAAACGAAATGAAAATGATAAGGAGAGGTCATTACAGTACTAATAACTTCCAAGACTCAATAAAAAGAAAAAGTACTGAAAAGAAAATATTGGGTTATCTCCCAAGAGTGCTTTTCATTAACGCCTTTGAGCTAGGCGCAGAAAGTGGAAAGCAAGTAATTTCAAGCGATGAAGCATCAATATCACCGGATGCATTACGTCTTCCTCTCTTACCTTTATTCTTACCTTTGCTCTTACTTTTGAGGAACTCATGACGATTACAAGGTAGAGAGGTGAATTTTATAGTGCCTTTTCCCACATCTATCACTACGCCAAGGAGCTGTAGTAGAGACCTTCCAAGTGTGATTCGTCCCTTTCCTACACATTCAATAACAAGATAATCAGTAGACACCATTCTCCCTAGGATTTTTGTAAACACTCGTTCGGCTATTCCAATGGGAAATATAGTGGAATTATTGGTAAGAGATACTTCTTCTCCACCCTCAGAAAGTTCCCAAAGATTCAAAGATTCATAAAAATCCTTAGGCATAAGGCAAAATTCAGACATAATATCATAATGAGCATGAAAAGTTTCACCATTGATAGTGATTTTTACCGTAGGGAACCAACTTGAGGGTTCAGAATTTATTGGCACATAATCATGATGCTCGCGCAACATACCATAACATTCTTTTAAACAAGAAATATGAGTCTCAAGAGTATTTAATCTAGCAAAAATGCTCACAAGAGAAGAATCAAAATCACTCGATAAGCTATAAACTGCAATCAACTTTTTTATAATATTGAAAGCTTGATCTCCATTGCAATGAAGGAAATCTCCTCCTGCTATAGCATCCAGAGCGTATCTATAATGAAGAGCCAGACCAAAGTAAAAGCTACTATGAAGCAAGCTCAAAGTCATTTTTGGTTCAGTTTTACCACGGGAATCATAAAATCTAGACCAAGCTTCTTTAAAACTCTCTTCACTCTTTTGTTTCAAAGTGAAGATCATTTCCTCAGGCGACATAGTAATAGGAGCTAAACTAGACATAAAAGCAACATGAAATAGGAACTAATTCTTTCTGTATTTTCGATAAAAACAATGCAAGCAAAAATAAAGTAAAGAAGATAAGCAAAACAATAACAAAGTAAAAGATTGGAAGTGAGAGACTCCCCTAGCAGAAATCCTCTTTCTTCCCGGCAACGGCGCCAGAAAAATTGCTTGATAGTGCGTGTTAGGCACCCAGTTGGGAACCCCAAGAGGAAGGTATGATGAGCACAGCAGCAAGTCTTCCCTCAGTATGAAATCGAGGTTTATCGAACCAGTAGGAGAAAGAACCAACTTCCAAAGGTTGATGCTCGCTGGCTTGGCGACAGCTCCAGACAATTTATATATGTCGCCTTATCTGGGGCATAGCTTTGCACCAACAGCAACGTGGAACCTGCACACAACACAACCAAAGTACTTAGCCCCAACTTGCAGTGAGGTTGTCAATCTCACCGGTTTGCTGTAAACAAAGGATTAAACGTATCGTGTGGTAAAAGATAGTAGTTTGCGAGAAAGTAAGTAATGCGAGTAAATAGTAAACGGTAATATGAATGTAAAAAAATGGACCGGGTCCACAGTTCACTAGAGGTGTCTCTCCATAAAGATAAATAACATGCTGGGTGAACAAATTACACTTGGGCAATTGACAGAATAAAGAATGCAAACAAATGCATGTACATGTCATGAGGATCACTATGAGATTCAGTTGGGCATTACAACATAATACATAGACCGTAATCCAACTGCATCTATTTCTAATAATCCACCCGCCGGATATCATCCGAACAACCGTTTGGTATTAAGTTGCAAGCAACAGATTATCGCCTTAAGCAAAGTGTGTAATGTAAACAATACAAATGTCCCTGAACACAAGATTGTTGTTTTCTCCCTAGTAGCAACAACACATCTACAATCTTAGAGGTTGTTCTCACTCCCCCAGATTACTACAGGCATGAACCCACTATCGAGCATAAATACCCCTTCTTGGAGTCACTAGCATCTACTCGGCCTAGATATCTACTAGCAACGGAGAGCATGCAAGATCATAAAAAACATAGAGATGATAAATCAATAAATCAACTTGGCATAGTACTCAATATTCATCAGATCCCAACAAACACAACATGTAGAACTGCATAACGATGATCTTGATCATGATAGGCAGCTCACAAGATCTAAACATGAAGTGCATGGAGGAGAAGACATCCATCTAGCTAATGCTATGGACCCGTAGTCCAAGGTAGACTACTCACACATCACTCTGGAGGCAGGCATGGTGATGAAGAAGGCCTCTAGTGGTGATTCCCCTCTCCAGCATGGTGCCGGGAAGAGCTTCTGACCCTCCCGATCTCGCGTTGACGACGGTGGCGGCTTGCAGTATGTTTTCTGGAAAATTGATCAGGTGCTTAGGGTTTTCTCGTCGAGGAGAATATATAGGCGGAAGGGCGATGTCAAGAGGTGGACCAGGGGCCCACACCATGCCCCGGTGCGGCTAGGGGGTGGCCCGCGCCATGGGGGTGTGGCCGCCTTCTGGCCCTCCTCCATCTCTGCTTTGGACTCCGACTCATATTGGGAAAAATAAGAACATTGGCTTTTGTTTCGTCCAATTCCGAGAATATTTTATGTGTAACTTTTCTGAAACACAAAAACAGTAGAAAACAGGGAACTAGCACTGTGGCATCTCATTAATACGTTAGTTCCAGAAAATGCATAAAAACGCCACGAAGTGTAACAAAACACAAAGCAAATGGTGCATAAACAAGCATGGAGCATTGATGACCCACAAGTATAGGGGATCGCAATAGTCTTCGAGGGAAGTATTACCCAAATTTATTGATTCGACACAAGGGGAGCCAAAGAATATATGTAAGCCTTAACAGATGAGTTGTCAATTCAGCTGCACCTGGAAACAGTCTCGCTCGCAGTGGTTTATCAGTAGCAACAGTTTTATAGTGGTGACAGTAGTGAAACAGTAACAACAGTAGTAAAATGGCAGCAGTAATAGTAACGGTTGTAAATAGTAGGAACAAATACTGTAGGCATAGGGATGGATAACGGGCGTTGCATGGATAAGATAATTCATGAAATCAATGAGATACGGGCATTGCAGATAAATAATGATAAAGCATCCTAGTACAAACAATCATAGGCATGTGTTCCGTATATAGTCGTACGTGCTCACAAGGAGAAACTTGCACGACATCTTTTGTCCTACCAGCCTGTTGCAGCAGGGCCTCAAGGGAAACTACTGGCAATTAAGGTACTCCTTTTAATAAAGTACCGGAGCAAAGCATTAGCACTCGGTGAACACATGTGATCCTCACATCATAGCCATCCCCTCCGGTTATCCCAATTTCTGTCACTTTGGGGCCTCGGGTTCCGGACAACAATATGTGTATACAACTTGTAGGTAAGACCATAAACAACAAGTATCATCATAGAAATAATAACATGTTCAGATCTGAAATCATGGCACTCGGGCCCAAAGTGACAAGCATTAAGCACAACAAGTTGCAACAATGTCATAGGCACTAAATAAAGATACTAGGCACTATGCCCTATCAATCTCATATCAAATTACATGAACAATCTCATCCAATCCCTACCATCCCCTCACCTACAGCGGGGGAATTACTCACACATGGATGGGGTAGTCATGGATGGTCGATGGAGGAGCGTCGGTGGTGATGGTGATGAAGGTCTCCTCCAAATCCCCGTCCCGGCAGGGTGCCAGAACGGAGTTTCTGGTTCCGAATCGTGGTTTCTGATGGCGGCGGCGCAGCGGAAGTCTATCTGGGAAAAACGCCCTCTCCCCGATCTTAAGTCGTCAGGGGGTATATGTAGGCGAGAGGGGAGACCGAGTGGGCGCCTGGAGCCTCCTCACACAGGGGTGGCGCGGCCAGGGCTGGGCCGCGCCACCTATGTGTGACAGCCCCTCAAGCCCCCTCTCCGTCTCGTCTTCTGGCTCCGTGGGTCTTCTGGTGAAATAGGATTTTTCATGAATTTTCCCGAATTTTTACTGGAAGTTGAATTTCTGCACAAAAACGAGACACCAGAGCAATTCTGCTGAAAACAGTGTCAGTCCGTGTTAGTTGTATTCAAAACACACAAATTAGAGGAGAAACAATAGCAAAAGTGTTCGGGAAAGTAGATATGTTTTGGACGTATCAACTCCCCCCAAGCTTAGCTATTTGCTTGTCCTCAAGCAATTCAGTTAATAACTGAGAGCGATAAAAGAAACTTTCACGAACACATTTGCTCATATGATGTATATATACTAACTATGTGATCAAGTACTCAGACAATTCATAATAAGAAATATGCAACCAATGTCACCTCATAGTCAAGCAATCTATGAAAGAGTGTCAATGCACTAATAACAAGTAACATGTACATAAGAAGCTACAAGATTGTAATATGCATAAATGATATGAAAGAGTGGTATCCCGCTTGCCTTTATTTGTAGAGCAAAACATAAATGCTGAGGCACCTCTGAAGTCCAAGGGAAGACTAGAAGTAGAAATATCAAAGATACAAGCATCAAAGTTATACCACAATTAACCGTGTTCTGGGACAAGCACATTACACTAAGAATAACAGCTATGCTCTCAAGAAGTGCTCTAAGTTTGAAGATGGCGACTCAACATAAAAGTAAACGAATGGCCCTTCGCAGAGGGAAGCAGGGATTTAACATGTGCTAGAGCTTTTCATTTGTAAAACAGAGATAAAAGTTTCTTTTGAGAGGTGGTTGTTCTATGTCAACGACTAGCAATGGGGACTTACTATCTTCCATAATAAACAAGTGAGAGCGGTTCCGAGTTCTTTGAAATTTGGCACATTTGTGCTCTTTTATAAAGCTTTGGCACTCCTCCCCACCTTTTTCCTTTCTCAAACCATGGCTAACCGATTCCATCGGGTGCCCACCAACTTTCACATTCCTTTGGAGGAGTGCCTTTTTTCTTTCTTTTAGATTTAAGATTATAATGGTCTGACCAGCTCCCTTGCAAAATTAATGACGAGCAGATGAAGCTGCCTAGTCGAGGGGTACTCAATTTAATATGGAAGATATCAATTCCGACCACTACATCCCCATGAGCTAAAAACAGTGGCACAAAATGAGAAGTAGTTGAAAGGTTTGAAAGGTAGCACATGAAAATTTACTTGGAATGGCTTACAAATACCATGCATAGGAATTTATAGTGGACTCTTTGGAAGACTTGGTTTTTGGTAATTGGATGCACGAGTAGAGCTCATACTCAGTACAAGTGAAGGCTAGCAAAAGACTGGAAAGCGACAATCGAGAGAGCAATAACTATCATAATCATGCTTGCGACAAAACAAAATTAATATAGGCATAAAAATGATACAAGAACTCTGAGGCAAATTAGATCATCGAGGCTTAATTGACTTTTTGTTCAGTCATATGCATGCTTGAGCATGTGCCAAGTCGATTCAAATGAAGCTTTCAGAGGTGGATACCACAATATCATACCATACTATGAATAAAACAATGCATGCAAGCGTCTACATGACATGCTACAGGCTAATAATAAATTGAAACTAATCATATGAGGGCAAGAACTACAAAGCATCCATTAGATGACATATACCTTACATGAACCGACTAAGCATGTCCACATAGATGAGTATATGTACAAAAATGAAAACAAATAGAGTTCATACCAGCCTCTTACCACATCTCGGATTGTCATATATCGTCATTATTGCTCTTCACTTGTGTGGCTTGAATAATATAAAGTGAATACCAAGCTCCAATGGAGTAACGGGAGACTGAACTCTGCAACAAACTTTACAAAACCGAAGAAGAACAACAAATATTTTTGGGGTTTTCGATTTTTGAAACAAAAGCAGAAGGAAATAGCAAACAAAGCAAAATATTTTTGGGTTTTTCAAGTAGCAAACCGAAAATGGTAAGTAAAACAAACCAAGGGTAGCAAACCAAAGAACCAAATAGAGAGAAACAACTGAAATATTTTTGGTCTTTTTGTGTTTTGGAAAAACGGAAGTAAGAACTTAAAACAATAAAGAAAGTAAAACATGGATATACAAAGGTCTGACAAAATATGATATGTAGATGAGTGGATCGTCGGCGTATCTCCCCCCAAGCTTAGGCTTTTGGCCTAAGTGGAGATCAATTCCGGCTCTGGTAGCTGCTCCAGGCTGGTGGGTCATCATAGGTGTAATCGTACCCCGGTTCCCGTGAAGATGAAGCTGATGGCGCATAATCATAATAAGGCTGCTCATATGGGAAATTCATAGTGTTGGAGGGCTGTCCCGACTCCTCGGCGCCTTCCTCATCGTGCACAGGCGGCGGATGCTCCCCTATGTACGCGTCAAGCTCATCTTCAGTAAGCGACCAGCCATTCCACCCTCTCCTGTGAAACTTCTTCCTTGACAAATCTCCTCGTATAGTTCTAACAATTTCCTTGGTTGTCCCCTTATCTTCTCGAGCGATCCCCACTGCGGTACTCTAATAGCTGTACAGAAAACATCAAGAGGCAAGTCCACAGGTTTGTTATAAATTTTATAATGAACCATGGGATTAGAAGCGGACCAACTAAATCTGAAATCCTGCACCACAGACATTGTTAGTTTAACATATTGGGGAGGTTCACCCTCAACAAAATATTCTAGTCCTGTATTAGAAAGCAAGGCTTGAAAATCCTGTAGGAATCCAGCAGCACTCAAGAATGCTGAGCATGGATAGTGTGAGGGGAAAACCTTCTCTTCACGATGAACTTTCATAACATCTTGCACTTCTAGTTCATGTTGAGAGAGTTGATATGCATTCCTCTCCATTTCTGAAAATTTTGACACACCTCATAAAAAGTGATTTGAAGACAAGCAAGTGTAGGAAACTACTGTAGTGAGTTGCTAGAGAGCTAACATGCATCAAAATATCAATTCTAAGCAAGAGAACAAGCATGCATACTCATTTATACTGTCACCTACAATGCTAAAATACTCAAGATATACTTCACCAAAAGAAAATCTACTTGGACAAGTGGAGGAGTCACATACCGGAGAGCAAATGATCCAAATTTCAGCAGAAATGTTGGGCTGAACAAGGAGATCGAGAAATCCAAGTGAATAACAGCAAGAACTCGAGCTTGAGCAAATGGGGCGGTGTTTTCCGGGAGAGAGAAAGAGCAGGGGAAGAAGAGATGAGTGAGTGGCCTGGTGGGGCCCCCTCACACCTGGGTGGCGCGGCCAGGGCTGGGCCGCGCCACCTGTGTGTGTGGTGGCGTGGCTGCCCCACCTGGTGCCTCCCAGGTGTCTCTCTGCCCCATTTTTGACATAAAAATTTATAAAGAATTTTCTGGAATTTTTCGAGAAACTTTATTTTCCAGGATTTTTCAGAAATTGGCATATCGATGAAACTCAGAAAAAACAACGATGAAAAGATTTCAAGCAAATCAAAACTAAACATGCAGCAGCTCTGAGATACTCTTAATCAAGCAACTTAACTGAAGGAATAAAATTTGATGAAAGTAAATACAAGTGAGGTGGGGTAGATGCGGTGAAAACGAAGTTTCTTTCATATAAAATCACTTTGTTAACAAGGTTGATCAAGTCTTGTTACCAAACTAACTTTTTATGAGGAGAAACTTTGCATATCACTTAATGCTTATGTTACCTCAACTTTGATAGGTATAGTCCCAACCATGACAATTTGACATTCTTCCTTGGGCTTTCACTCTGAACAAATAATTTGACCAACTTTGATGCTCTCAACATGCTTGATTGTATTTAGAGCATTCTTCCTATCAATCTTCTTGGGAAAATATACCGTATACTCTTTATCATTAACATTAAAAGTGACTTTTCCTTGATTGCAATTAATAACAGCACCTGCAGTGTTTAGAAAGGGCCTCCCAAGAATAATAGACATATTATCATCTTCAGGCATTTCCAACACAACAAAATCGGTTAATATTAAACAGCTGTTGGCAACTTGAACAGGAACATTCTCACATATACCAATAGGAATAGTAGTAGACTTATCAGCCATCTGCAAAGATATATCAGTTGATACCAATTTTTCTAAATCAAGTCTCTTATAGAGGGAAAAAGGCATGACACTAACTCCAGCTCCCAAATCACATAAAGCAGTTCTAACATAGTTATTTTTAATGGAGCAAGGAATAGTTGGTATACCTGGATCTCCAAGCTTCTCTGGAACTTTACCATCAAAAGAATAATTAGCAAGTAGAGTGGAAATTTCCTCACTAGGAATTTTCCTTTTGTTAGTGACAATATCTTTCATATACTTTGCATAAGGAGGCATTCTAATAGCATCAGTCAAAGGAATTTGCAAAAATAAAGGTCTCATCCATTCACAAAACCTGTTGTAGTGTTCTTCTTCCTTGGACTTGTGTTTCTTACTAGGAAAGGGCATTGGCTTCTGTACCCAAGGTTCTCTCTCCTTACCATGCTTGTTGGCAATGAAGTCTTCTTTAGTGTACTTTGGATTCTTGTCAATCTTCTCTGGTTCTTCTTCAACTTCTTCTTTATCTTCTTCTTCTTTATCGGGAGCATCTCCTGGTTCAGTTTCAGCATCAGAAATAGAAACACTGTTAGGATCTTTACCTGCTTCAGAGGATTCTGCGGTTGTTTTATGCTTCTTCTTCTTCTTCTTAGAAGGGACATCATCATTCGAGGTGCGTTGAGAATCTTGCTCAACCCTCTTAGGATGCCCTTCAGGATATAATGGGTCTTGAGTAGCAGCACCACTTCTTGTGCGTATTTCACATGCTTGCTTCTCTCTCGCAGCATTAACTATCAAATCTTTTTGCACCTTGGTAAGCTGATCAATTTGTGTTTGAACCATTTGAAAATGTTTAGCAAGTATCTTCACATCATTGGCGGTTCTCTCCACAATATCCTGTAACTTGTTAATAGCTCTAGAATTTTCCAACAAATGATTATGCACCATTCTATTAAAATTTTCTTGCTTAACAATAAAATTATCAAATTCATCTAAGCATTGATCAGGAGGTTTAGTATAAGGAATATCTCTTTCATCAAAGCTTTGGAGAGAGTGTACCTCAATAGTAGATGAGCGAGGAATTGGCTTACATAATTCTTCAATAGGAGGTAAATTCTTCACATCTTCGGCCTTAATACCTTTCTCCTTAAGAGATTTCTTAGCCTCCTTCATAGCTTCATCATTTAACTCAATCATCCCTCTCTTCTTTGGCGTAGGCTCCGTAGATGGCGCAGGGGTTGGTGCTGGTATTGGCTCAACCAAAGTCCAATCATCATGATTCCGGCTTATTTTAGCCATTAATTCTTCTGCTTCAGCCGGAGTTCTTTCCCTGAAAACACAACCAGCACAACTATCCAAATATGACTTAGATTCATCCGTCAGTCCATTATAAAATATATCAAGGAGTTCATTTTTAGGCAATGGTTCTTTAGGCAAAGCTCTAATTAAAGAACAAAACCTTGTCCAAGATTCAGGCAATTTCTCTCCTTTTCCCTGTTCAAAATCAAAGATTTTCTGCACAGCAGCATGTTGAGCACTAGCGGGAAAATATTTCTGAAAGAAAGCATTAACCAAAGCAATAGGACTAGTAAGAGATCCAGGAGACAAGCTATTAAACCAAGTTTTAGCAGCATCTTTCAACGAGAAAGGAAAAATCTTGGCAACAAAGTAAGTGCGGAGCTTAATATCATCAGAAAACAAATTACTCAAAGTAGAAAGCTCATTCATGTGCTCCATAGCACTCTCATCTTTAGTACCACAAAAAGGAGTTTTCTCAACAATAGATATGTAAGATAAATCCAAAGAGAAATCATAATCCTTGTCTCTAATATTTATAGGAGAAGCAGCAAATTTAGGATCAGGAGACAAATTATATCTAACAGAGCGTCTTGCAAGAAGTTCTTTAACCTTACCAGCATCTCGAGCAGCACGTGCTTCTGCAATAAAGTCATCATTAAGCTCAATATAAGCATCATCATCATAATCATCACTAGGACATTCCCTAGACTCAGGTGAACTAACAGGTGTAACAATGATGTTTCCCAACTTAGCTCTAGCAATAGTAGCATCTAAAAAGGAACCTAGTGAACCACCCTCATCAAGCACAGTAGAAGCATCATCTAAATTATCAGTGGCATCTTCAATATCAGCAGAAGTAGTAGCAGTAATGTGTGTGTGTGGTGGTGTAAGCAACTTACTCATAACAGATGGTGAATCAAGAGCAACAGAGGTGTTGAGAGTCGTACCTCTTCTTGTAGTGGATGGCAATATAGGAACTTTTCCATCACGAGGTTTACCCATGATGAAAGGATTGCAGCGAACAATATGAATACCAAGTGAACTTACAGATAAAGCTATGGTCCTCGGCAACGGTGCCAGAAAATAGTCTTGATGACCCACAAGTATAGGGGATCGCAACAGTCTTCGAGGGAAGTATTACCCAAATTTATTGATTCGACACAAGGGGAGCCAAAGAATATATGTAAGCCTTAACAGATGAGTTGTCAATTCAGCTGCACCTGGAAACAGTCTCGCTCGCAGTGGTTTATCAGTAGCAACAGTTTTATAGTGGTGACAGTAGTGAAACAGTAACAACAGTAGTACAATGGCAGCAGTAATAGTAACGGTTGTAAACAGTAGGAACAAATACTGTAGGCATAGGGATGGATAACGGGCGTTGCATGGATAAGATAATTCATGAAATCAATGAGATACGGGCATTGCAGATAAATAATGATAAAGCATCCTAGTACAAACAATCATAGGCATGTGTTCCGTATATAGTCGTACGTGCTCACAAGGAGAAACTTGCACGACATCTTTTGTCCTACCAGCCTGTTGCAGCAGGGCCTCAAGGGAAACTACTGGTAATTAAGGTACTCCTTTTAATAAAGTACCGGAGCAAAGCATTAGCACTCGGTGAACACATGTGATCCTCACATCATAGCCATCCCCTCCGGTTATCCCAATTTCTGTCACTTTGGGGCCTCGGGTTCCGGACAACAATATGTGTATACAACTTGTAGGTAAGACCATAAACAACAAGTATCATCATAGAAATAATAACATGTTCAGATCTGAAATCATGGCACTCGGGCCCAAAGTGACAAGCATTAAGCACAACAAGTTGCAACAATGTCATAGGCACTAAATAAAGATACTAGGCACTATGCCCTATCAATCTCATATCAAATTACATGAACAATCTCATCCAATCCCTACCATCCCCTCACCTACAGCGGGGGAATTACTCACACATGGATGGGGTAGTCATGGATGGTCGATGGAGGAGCATCGGTGGTGATGGTGATGAAGGTCTCCTCCGAATCCCCGTCCCGGCAGGGTGCCAGAACGGAGTTTCTGGTTCCGAATCGCGGTTTCTGATGGCGGCGGCGCAGCGGAAGTCTATCTGGGAAAAACGCCCTCTCCCCGATCTTAATTCGTCAGGGGGTATATGTAGGCGAGAGGGGAGACCGAGTGGGCGCCTGGAGCCTCCTCACACAGGGGTGGCGCGGCCAGGGCTGGGCCGCGCCACCTATGTGTGACAGCCCCTCAAGCCCCCTCTCCGTCTCGTCTTCTGGCTCCGTGGGTCTTCTGGTGAAATAGGATTTTTCATGATTTTTCCTGAATTTTTACTGGAAGTTGAATTTCTGCACAAAAACGAGACACCAGAGCAATTCTGCTGAAAACAGCGTCAGTCCGTGTTAGTTGTATTCAAAACACACAAATTAGAGGAGAAATAATAGCAAAAGTGTTCGGGAAAGTAGATACGTTTTGGACGTATCAAGCATCAAAAATTATAGATACGTTTGAGACGTATCAGGAACTTAAGGTTTGGTCTAAGTACAGATGGCATGAATCCTTTTGGAGAGCAGAGCTACAGTCATAGCACCTGGTCTATAACTCTATGTATCTATAACCTTCCTCCTTGGTTGTGCATGAAGCAGAAGTTCATTATGATGCCAGTGCTCATCCAAAGCCCAAAGCAACCCGACAACGACATTGATGTGTACCTAAGACCATTAGTTGAAGAACTCTTAGAATTGTGGGCCAAACCAGGTGTACGTGTGTGTGTGGGATGAGCACAAACAGGAGCTATTTGACCTACGAGCGTTGCTTTTCGTAACCATCAATGATTGGGCTGCTCTTAGTAACCTTTCAGGATAAACGAAAAAGGGATACAATGCATGCACACACTGTTTAGATAAGATTGACGATATAATTTGGAAAAATGTAAGAAGGTTGTTTACTTGGGGCATCGTTGATTTCTTACGACCACGCATCCCGTAAGAAAGAAAGGCAAGCATTTATAGGTGTGGAAGATCACCAGCCGAAGCCCGAACTCCATACTAGTGATGATTTATTTGATATGGTCAGGGACCTAGAAGTAATCTTTGGAAAGGGTCCTGGCAGTCAATCTGTTCTGAATGACGTCGCTACCAGACACGCAACCATGTGGAAGAAGAAATATATATTTTGGGAGCTTGAGTATTGGAAAGACCTAGAGGTCCGCTCTTGAGTCGACGTGATGCACAAGACAAAAAATGTTTGCGTGAACCTGCTAGGCTTTCAGGGCGTGTATGGAAAGACAAAAGATACACCAGAAGCACGGGAGGACCAGAAACGTATGTAATACCTAGACAACATGCATCCATAGAACAAGACGGATAAAGGGCGTCACTTAAGTCATACCAGCTACGCTCTTACTAAAGGAGAGAAGGAAACCTTTTTTGAAGACCTTTCAAGTATCAAGGTGCCATCTGGCTTCTCGTCAAATATAAAGGGAATAATAATATGATAGATAAAAAAATTCCAAAACTTGAAGTCTCATGACTGTCACGTGATTATGACGCAGTTGCTTCCGGTTGCATTGAGGGGGCTTCTACTGGAAAATGTTTGCGTACCCATTGTAAAGCTATGCGTATTCCTCAATGCAATATCTCAGAAGGTAATCAATCCAGATATTCTGCCAAGGTTACAGAAGGATGTGGTCCAATGTATTGTTAGTTTTGAGTTGGTGTTCCTGCCACCCTTCTTCAATATTATGACGCATCTCCTGGTTCACCTTGTCGAAGAGATTGTCATTCTCGGTCCTGTATTCTACACAACATGTTCCCCTTTGAGAGGTTCATGGGAGTCTTAAAGAAATATGTTCATAACCGTGCTAGGCCAGAAGGAAGCATCTCCAAGGGATATGGAACAGAGGAGGTCATTGAGTTCCTGTGTTGACTTTATCTGTGACCTTAAGTCAATTGGTGTTCCTGAATCGCGGCATGAGGGGAGACTAAGTGGAAAAGGCACGCTAGGAAAGAAATCAATGTATTGTATGGACGGGATTTCTTTCACTCAAGCACACTACACAGTTCTACAAAGTTCCACCTAGGAGGCCCCATATATCACTGAACACAAGAATATTGTATGCTCCCAACACCCGGTGCAGTCTGACTCCTGGATTATACATAAACATATGGCGACTTTCGGCGGTTGGTTACGGACACATCTCATAAATAACAACATTGTTGGAGATCAGTTGTACTTGTTGGCCGGGTCACCATCTTCGACTGTATTGACTTTCCAAGGGTACGACATAAATGGGAATACATTCTACACGATCGCCCAAGATAAAAAGAGCACCAACCAAAATAGTGGTGTCCGCATTGATGCAAAAAACAACAACGGGCAAAAGGACACCTATTATGGTTACACAAATGAGATATGTGAACTTGACTATGGACCTTCTTTCAAAGTCCCTTTGTTTTGGTGCAAATGGGTCAAGCTGGACAGAATAGGGGTAAAGGTAGACCAGCTGTATGCAAGGTAGTCAGAGTCGGGATTCAGAGTCAGATCGATTTTCCTTCGACAGAATCGAGTCGTAGAATCGAATCGTGGAATACCGGATTCTACAAGATTTTCCAGACAAGAGTTTATCCATGCTAAAATTTTGTATGCTAGTATAGAAAAGGTGAAAATAGTAAAGCATTAAAATTTCTAGCAATATGGTTTACACTAATATATCCAAAAAAGTAAAGAAAACTCACTAATGCAAATTTTTCAACGAAAACACAATGTATAATTAACCCTTTCATATAATTACTATTTATCCCTTGGTGAGAGCATACACAAAGTATACTATTATGGTATTGCATCTTAATTATTTGACATATATTATACCACACATATATGCATACTACTTCTATAAAAGTAAGTATTTTTATTCATTTTGTATATAAATATGGAACATATATCAGAGAAAAAAGTACATACCTCAAGAATCATCAAATTACAAATTTATTAAATCAAAACGTTAAAGTATTGAAGTAGCATGCCACTTGCCAAGCCGATCTAGTGTTCGACATTCAGGTCTCTAGCAATCTATGTTGATGGCTCCTTCTTATGAGGCCTACTTTAGACCATGATGAATCACATCCTATCTCCAAACTTTCTTGCAATATGCTTTGCAATGATGAATTGGGAGTTTTTAAGAGAAGTACATAGCTTTGATATTGTAAGATTTTCTTTTAAGGGAGATGACAATTAGGGCTTGGGAGGTAAACAAAAGGGTTGTGAGGCAAGTAAAAATGGCTTGGGGGCTTGACATAGTATATTACTACAGTTAAGAGGATGATTGAACTAATCATTCAGAATCAGGAAAGTCCATAAACAGGACGAGATTTTCCAATATTGTATAGGATTCTATGATTTGGATCGCGACTCACCATGGATTCTACCAGGTTGGGATTCATAGTGGGATTTGGATCGACATGATGTTGTAGGGTCGTAAAATCGTAGGATTCTAGGACTTGGATCGGGATTTTGACTACCTTGGCTGTATGGAATGACAATAGTGGATCTCAACAATCTTGGTTACAGAGATGAACCATTCGTCCTAGCCAATGATGTGGCTCAAGTTTTCTATGTGAGGCACATGTCCTCCAAACTAAAAAATAGAAAACATAAGGCCAAGAATACATCATACAATGAGCCAAAGTGTCACATAGTTATTTCAGGGAAAAGAAACATCGTGGGAGTTGAGTATAAGACAGACATGTCAGAAGATTATAATAAGTTTGATGAAATTCCGCCCTTCAGAGTGAACATGGTGAAGATGCTCCATCGTTATGACCGAAGCGATCCTAATCAAGGGACATACGCAAAGGAGGGTTCATGGCCTCCTAGGCATTTTAGGTCACCATATGTATTAAATATGCCAATTTATGGCACACATGTGAGGTGGTCTAGTATATATTGTTCATTTGGCCTAAAAGCCATGAAACATCGAACATGATAGCTCATTTTGTGAAGGTTTTTCTGTGATGTTTGTAATTTTCTAAATTTAATATTTTTCCTTGAAACTATAACACATAATATGACACCATGCGAAGGTTTCACGTTGTTTGGATTGTTTTTGAAATTCTTATGCCTGTTTGAAATTATATTCAAAATGACGGGCATGAATATTCTTTGCCCGGGGTTGAGCCTCGCTAAACTTGCGGTGGATCTCTAATAAAACAGCATATTGTGAACCTAAAAATGATTTTTACAAAAAAACATGAGCATTATATCATGTACCTGTAGTTAAAATTCTGGCGGGCCTCCTACCGATTTGGCAAGAATTTGTCTTTTTCATGAGGTGTGGACGGAAAGGTTTCAGATGCAATGGCTGGGAAATTTTCCATCTAAGGTGGTCTAGTATTTTTGAAAATGGTTTGGTAGCAATGTGAAACTTTAATTTGGTGGTTGCTTCACAAAAAACCCCGATTTTGGCACCTAAAAAAAATGGAAAATGGCTTTTTTTGTGCGATGAAAAGGAAAACTTCCTTTTTTAACATCGTAAGCAATCCCAAGATGCACATGTGTGAACAATATGGGCACATTATCACAAACTATGCCACGATTCTAGCCATAACATTTATCATTTGGCCTTAAAGCCATGAAACATCGAACATGATAGCTCATTTTTGCGAAAGTTTTTTTTCGATGTTTGAAATTTTCCAAGTTTAATATTTTTCCTTGCAAATATAACACATAATATGACACCACATGAAGGTTTCACATTGTTTGGATTGTTTTTGAAATTCTTATGCCTGTTTGAAATTATATTCAAAATAGCGGGCATGAAGATTGTAGCCCGGGGTTGAGTCTCGCTAAACTTGCGGTGGATCTCTGATAAAATAGCATATTGTGAACCTAAAAATGATTTTTACAAAAAATCATGAGCATTATATCATGTACTTGTAGTTCAAATCTAGCGGTCTCCTACTGATTTTGAATTGTTCGCAAGCCTACTAAGTTTTGCAAAATAATTTTCAGCATTTCAATGTGTTGTTATATCATAGATAGTTTTTTAATAAACATTTTGATATGCTATATGTATTTTTCTGATTTTTAATTATTTTACAAAATATTATGCAATGTTGATCATAGCTTCAATATGGAATAAGGCAGGAACAACTAAAAAATTTATAAAACATTTAAAATGACCCTTTAGCACCGGTTCATGGTTCAAACCGGTGCTAAAGGGGTGGCGGTGCAGTTGCCAGCCAAAAGGCACCTTTAGCACTAGTTCCTAGCATCAATCGACTTTAGCACCGGTTTGTGGCTTCAACTGGTTCTAAAGACCCCCGGTATATATTGCCCCTTCTCCTTTCTCCTCCCACAACGAAAAACTGCTAAGGACCCGCGCGAAGGAGACGAGGGACGCCATTAGGCTGCCCAATTTTTGCCTCACCGCCGTCGCCGCCAGCACTACATCATCGTTGATCGCCTGACGCGAGCGCCGCCACCCGCGCTCGCACCCTTGCTCGTCGCTGCCGCGCCCACACCCTTGCGCCGCCGCCCGAGCCCGGACCCCCGCACCGTCGCCCATGTGCTTGCCCGAGGCCATGTCGCCTCCCATGCCTGCGCCGGCACCAGCGACGCCGCCAGACACCCGATGCCCATGCCCACGCTGCCGCCTGTACGTGATCGCCGGCCCCTGCAAGGTATGCATGCTTCCTAATTAAATTAATTCATTTAGTATTTAGGATAAATTATAATTAATTTAGGATTTTGCTTAGGATAGAAATTAGGGTTTATGGTTAATTGATTTAGGATTTAGGGTTAATTGATTTAGGATTTTGCTTTGGATAGAAATTAGGGTTTAGGGTTAATTGATTTAGGATTTAGGGTTAATTGATTTAGGATTTTTCTTAGGTAGAAATTAGGGTTTAGGGTTAATTGATTTAGGATTTTGGGTTAATTGATTTAGGATTTTGCTTAGGATAGAAATTAGGGTTAGTTAATTTAGGATTTCTTAGAATAGGATTTAGGGTTAATTGATTTAGAAATTAGGGTTAATTAATTTAGGATTTCTTATAATAGGATTTAGGCTTAACTGATTTAGGAATTAGGGTTAATTAATTTGCTTAGGATAGGAAGTAGGATCAATTTAGGATATTGCTTAGGATTAATTTAAATTAGAGAAATAGAAATAGAAAAATAGGATTTATAGAAACAAAAATAGGATTTTTAGTTACAGAAATAGAAATAGGATTTTTAGAGATAGAAAATAGTTGTGTTTGTAGCATTATAATAACTTGTAATAATTCTTTGTAGAAACTATGGATCTCGGAAGAGACAAAAACTAGGGAAACATTATCGAGGACATCATCTGCGATGGAGATGAAAATGTCACCTTGTTGTTTCTGAACAACTCCGGTGAGGGAGATGACCAAAACTGAAGAGATGGCTCTGATGAGGAAGAAGGCACTGGTGAGGGAGAAGGCACCGGCTCCGATGAGGGAGAAGCCGACGGCTCCAGTAGAACCTTGAATATTGCAAAGTCCGGCGAGGTATATGTGTATTAATTAATTAAGCATCTGCTGTATAGATGGATTATTTGATTTGCGTATATACATATATTAACGCTTTTTCTTCTTTTAGCCCCCGGATCGAGCTACTCTTCTGTAAATAAAATAGGTCTGGCCAGAAGGTTGGAAGAACATGAAAGGTACAGGATCAAAGAAATTGGTGAAGATGGTGAACCGATTGCTCCCGCGGCTCACGCAAATAAATTTATAAGACAATGCGGAGTTCTTGTTAGGGAAAACATTTCGATCACCATTCGAGAATGGAAGAAGATAAAGACAGAACCAGTTAGCTATGTCCACAAGATATTCAAAAATATGCTTTGGAACAAGCTCATGGTAAATTTTACCCTACCGGCGGTGCCAGATGTGGATCAAAATGAGGAGGATCGAAATGAAGAGGGTCGTCATCTGAATATCATAGAGCAAAAAGTCAGGAAGTGGACTCTTTCGAAGATGGCACTACAATTCAACAATTGGAAGAAAAGATTGGACAAGGAATTTGTCCAGAAAGAAAAGACTCCGGTGTTCACTGGAGCCTATGAGAAGATAAAATACCACTACGACACATTCGTGGAGTACAAGACATCGGAGGAAGCTAAGAAAAGGTCAGAAATAAATTTAGAAAAATGCTGCTAAGAAGAAGTATTACCATACTATGGGGCAAGGAGGCTACAAGTCTGGCAAGCCTAAGTGGAAGAAAATGGAGGACGATCTAATTGCTAAAGGGATCATTCTAGAGATATTGAAATGGAAAGATCGGTCAAGGGATTGGTTTTACGGGCATGGAGGCAAGTTGGACTCAGAAGGGAAGTGTATATATACAAAAAGCATGACTAAGACCCCCTTCCCATTGATGCCCTTAGAAGTGCAGCAAAGAATGTTGAAGAGGGGAGGTTCCATCCCGAAAGAGAGAAGGACAAGCTCACACGCGCCCTTGGGAATGATGAACACCCAGGACGGACATGAACCACACCAGGTTCTGATACATCCAAAACGTATCTACTTTCCCGAAAACTTTTGCTATTGTTTCTCCTCTAATTTGTGAGTTTTGAATACAACTAACACGAACTCATGCTGTTTTCAGCAGAATTGCTCTGGTGTCTTGTTTTTGTGCAGAAATCCGACTTTCAGGAAAAATCTCGAAAAATATTGCAAAAATTCTATTTTGCCAGAAGACCCACGGAGCCAGAAGGAGAGACGAAGGGGGGCAGTGGCCTGGGCTCACCACCAGGGGGCGCGGCCCAGGCCTGGCCGCGCCCACCTGTGGTGAGGCCACCTCGGCCATCGCCTCGACCCCTCCTTCTGCCTACATATACCCTCTGACCTGAAAGGAGAGGGGGTTCGGCGTTTTTCCCAGATAAACTTCCGCTGCACCGCCGCCATCAGAAACCGCAATTCGGAACCAGAAACCCCGTTCTGGCACCCTGCCGGGACGGGGATTTGGAGGAGATCTTCATCACCATCATCACCGACGTCTCTCCATCAACAATCCATGACTCCCCCATCCATGTGTGAGTAATTCCTGCTGTAGGCGAAGGGGATGGTAGGGATTGGATGAGATTATTCATGTAATTTGCTATGAGATTGTTAGGGCATAGTGCCTAGTATCTATTATTAGTGCTTATGACATTGTTGCAACTTGTTGTGCTTAATGCTTGTCACTTTGGGCCTGAGTGCCATGATTTCAGATCTGAACTTGTTATTGTTATATGATGATACTTGTTGTTTACGGTCTTACCTACAAGTTGTATACACATATTATTGTCCGGAACCCGAGGCCCCAAAGTGACAGAAATTGGGATAACCAGAGGGGATGGCTATGATGTGAGGATCACATGTGTTCACCGAGTGTTAATGCTTTGCTCCGGTACTTTATTAAAAGGAGTACCTTAATTACCAGTAGTTTCCCTTGAGGCCCTGCTGCAACAGGCTGGTAGGACAAAAGATGTCATGCAAGTTTCTCATTGCGAGCACGTACGACTATATACGGAACACATGCCTATGGTTGTTAGTACTAGGATGCTTTATATTATTTATCTGCAATTGCCCATGTCTCACTGATTTCATGAATCATCTTATCCATGCAACACCCGTACATCCATACCTATGCCTACAGTATTTCATCCTACTGTTTACTATTGCTACTATTACCGCTTTTATTTTACTATTGTTGTTACTGTTTCACTACTATCACCACTATAAAACTGTTGCTACTGATAAACCGCTGCGAGCAAGTTTGTTTCCAGGTGCAGCTGAATTGACAACTCATCTGTTAAGGCTTATAAATATTCTTTGGCTCCCCTTGTGTCGAATCGATAAATTTGGGTTTTACTTCCCTCGAAGATTGTTGCGATCCCCTATACTTGTGGGTCATCAAGACTATTTTCTGGCGCCGTTGCCGGGGAGCATAGCTTTATTTGTAAGTCCACTTGGGATTCATATTGTTCGCTGCAATCCTTTCATCATGGGTAAACCTCGTGATGGAAAAGTTCCTATATTGCCATCCACTACAAGAAGAGGTACGACTTTGAACACCTCTGTTGCTCTTGATTCACCATCTGTTATGAGTAAGTTGCTTACACCACCACACACACACGCTACTGCTATTACTTCTGCTGAGTTTGAAAATGCCACTGATAATTTAGATGATGCTTCTAGTGTGCTTGATGAGAGTGGTTCGCTAGGTTCCTTTTTAGATGCTACAATTGCTGGAGCTAAGATGGGACAAACCATTGTTACACCTGTTAGTTCACCTGAGTCTAGGGAATGTCCTAGTGATGATTTTCATGACGCTTATATTGAGCTTGACGATGATTTTATTGCTGAAGCTCTGATACGTCCAAAATGTATCTACTTTCCCGAACACTTTTGCTATTGTTTCTCCTCTAATTTGTGTGTTTTGAATGCAACTAACACGGACTGACGCTGTTTTCAGCAGAATTACTCTGGTGTCTCGTTTTTGTGCAGAAATCCAACTTCCAGTAAAAATTCGGGAAAAATCATCAAAAATCCTATTTCACCAGAAGACCCACGGAGCCAGAAGACAGGCCGGAGAGGAGGCCTGAGGGCTCCTCACACACTGGTGGCGCGGCCCAGCCCTGGTCGCACCACCCTGGCGTGAGGAGGCCCCAGCAGCCCTCTCGGCCTACCCTCTCGCCTACATATACCCTCTGACGACATAATATCGGGGAGACGGCATTTTCCCCAGATAGACTTCCGCTGCGCCGCCGCCATCAGAAACCGCGATTCGGAACCAGAAACTCCGTTCTGGCACCCTGTCGGGATGGGGATTCGGAGGAGATCTTCATCACCATCACCACAGATGCTCCTCCATCGACCATCCATGACTCCCCCATCCATGTGTGAGTAATTCCCCCGCTGTAGGTGAGGGGATGGTAGGGATTGGATGAGATTGTTCATGTAATTTGATATGAGATTGATAGGGCATAGTGCCTAGTATCTTTATTTAGTGCCTATGACATTGTTGCAACTTGTTGTGCTTAATGCTTGTCACTTTGGGCCCGAGTGCCATGATTTCAGATCTGAACATGTTATTATTTCTATGGTGATACTTGTTGTTTATGGTCTTACCTACAAGTTGTATACACATATTGTTGTCCGGAACCCGAGACCCCAAAGTGATAGAAATTGGGATAACCGGAGGGGATGGCTATGATGTGAGGATCACATGTGTTCACCGAGTGCTAATGCTTTGCTCCGGTACTCTATTAAAAGGAGTACCTTAATTACCAGTAGTTTCCGTTGAGGCCCTGCTGCAACAGGCTGGTAGGACAAAAGATGTCGTGCAAGTTTCTCCTTGTGAGCACGTACGACTATATACGGAACACATGCCTATGATTGTTTGTACTAGGATGCTTTATCATTATTTATCTGCAATGTCCATGTCTCATTGATTTCATGAATTATCTTATCCATGCAACGCCCGTAATCCATTCCTATGCCTACAGTATTTGTTCCTACTATTTACAACTATTACTATTACTGCTGCTATTTTATTACTGTTGTTACTGTTTCACTACTGTCACCAGTATAAAACTGTTGCTACTGATAAACCACTGCGAGCAAGACTGTTTCCAGGTGCAGCTGAATTGACAACTCATCTGTTAAGGCTTACATATATTCTTTGGCTCCCCTTGTGTCGAATCAATAAATTTGGGTAATACTTCCCTCGAAGACTGTTGTGATCCCCTATACTTGTGGGTCATCAAGACTATTTTCTGGCGCTGTTGCCAGGGAGCATAGCTTTATTTGTAAGTTCACTTGGTATTCATATTGTTCGCTGCAATCCTTTCATCATGGGTAAACCTCATGATGGAAAAGTTCCTATATTGCCATCCACTACAAGAAGAGGTATGACTCTTAACACCTCTGTTGCTCTTGATTCGCCATCTGTTATGAGTAAGTTGCTTACACCACCACACCCACACGCTACTGCTACTACTTCTGCTGAGATTGAAAATGCCACTGATAATTTAGATGATGCTTCTACTGTGTTTGATGAGAGTGGTTCACTAGGTTCCTTTTTAGATGCTACAATTGCTAGAGCTAAGTTGGGAAACACCACTGTTACACCTGTTAGTTCACCTGAGTCTAGGGAATGTCCTAGTGATGATTATGATGATGATGCTTATATTGAGCTTAATGATGATTTTATTGCTGAAGCACGTGCTGCTCGTAATGCTGGTAATGTTAAAGAACTTCTTGCAAGACGCTCTGTTAGATATAATTTGTCTCCTGATCCTAAGTTTGCTGCTTCTCCCATAAATATTAGAGACAAGGATTATGATTTCTCTTTGGATTTATCTTTAATATCTATTGTTGAGAAAACTCCTTTTTGTGGTACTAAAGATGAGAGTGCTATGGAGCACATGAATGAACTTTCTACTTTGAGTAATTTGTTTTCTGATGATATTAAGCTCCGCACTTACTTTGTTGCTAAGATTTTTCCTTTCTCGTTGAAAGATGGTGCTAAAAATTGGTTTAATAGCTTGTCTCCTGGATCTCTTACTAGTCCTATTGCTTTGGTTAATGCTTTCTTTCAGAAATATTTTCCTGCTAGTGCTCAACATGCTGCTGTGCAGAAAATCTTTGATTTTGAACAGGGAAAAGGAGAGATATTGCCTGAATCTTGGACAATGTTTTGTTCTTTAATTAGAGCTTTGCCTAAAGAACCATTGCCTAAAAACGAACTCCTTGATATATTTTATAATGGACTAACGGATCAATCTAAGTCATATTTGGATAGTTGTGCTGGTTGTGTTTTCAGGGAAAGAACTCCGGCTGAAGCTGAAGAATTAATGGCTAAAATAAGCCAGAATCATGATGATTGGACTTTAGTTGAGCCAACACCAGCACCCACCCTTGCGCCATCTACAGAGCCTACGCCGAAGAAGAGAGGGATGATTGAATTAAATGATGAAGTTATGAAGGAAGCTAAGAAATCTCTTAAGGAGAAAGGTATTAAGGCCGAAGATGTGAAGAATTTACCTCCTATAGAAGAATTATGTAAGCCAATCCCTCACTCATCTACTATTGAGGTACACTCTCTCCAATGCTTTGATGAAAGAGATATTCCTTATACTAAACCTCCTGCTCAATGCTTAGATGAGTTTGATAATTTTATTGTTAAGCAAGAAAATTTTAATAGAATGGTGCATAATCATTTGTTGGAAAATTCTAGAGCTATTAACAAGTTGCAGGATATTGTGGAGAGAACCGCCAATGAGGCAAAAATCCTCGAAAATAAAGTTTCTCGAAAAAGTCCAGAAAATTCTTTATAAATTTTTATGTCAAAAATTGGGCAGAGAGACACCTGGGAGGCACCAGGAGGGGCTGCCACGCCACCTCACACATAGGTGGCGCGGCCCAGCCCTGGCCGCGCCACCCAGGTGTGAGAGGGCCCCACCTGGCCCCTCACTCATCTCTTCTTCCCCAGCTCTTTCTCTCTCCCAAAAACAATGACACACTCAGCTCAAACTCGAGTTATTGCTGTTCTTCCTCTCGATTTTTCGATCTCCTTGCTCAGCCCAACATTTCTGCTGAAATTTGGAGTATTTGCTCTCCGGTATGTAACTCCCCCGCTTGTCCAAGTGGAATTTCTTTTGGTAAAGTATTTCTTGAGTATTTTAGCATTATAGGTGACAGTGTAAATGAGTATGCATGCTTGTTCTATTTCTTAGAATTGTTATTTTGATGCATGATAGCTCTCTAGTAACTCACCATAGTAGTTTCCTACACTTGCTTGTCGTAAAATCACTTTTATGAGGTTTGTAAAAAAATTCAGAAATGGAGGAGAATGCATATCAACTGTCTCAACATGAACTAGAAGTGCATGAAGTTATGAAGGTTCATCGTAAAGAGAAGGATTGGAGTATTTTGTTGAGGGTGAACCTCCCCAATATGTTAAACTAACAATCCATTAGAGTACCACAGTGGGGATCGCTTGAGAAGATAAGGGGACAACCTAGGCCATTGTTAGAACTATACGAGGAGATTTGTCAAGGAAGAAGCTTCACATGAGAGGGTGGTAAAACTCGAAATATTCATCTCCCATCCATTCGATATTTTGCCTTCTTCATTACCAAATGTGTTCTTGCTAGGAAATCTGCAAGTAAATTATCTCTTCATGATCTAGCTTTTATTTCTGCTGCTTTAAGGCGTGATAGGACTTACCATTTGGGTGCCTTAATAGCTTTCCGTCTTGATATTAACCGTGAGAAAGGGGGAATTTGTGGAGGACTTATAGCTTCACGCCTGTTAGCTTTGCATGGTGTTGTGCCTCATTTTCTAGATCTGCAGTTCCCCAAGGAGAAACTTGATCTTAATTCTATGATTCATCATAAGTTTATTTCTCCTCCTGCTAGTTTGATTAATTTAACATTTGAGCTAACCTTTTTCAAGAAGACTACCTGGAGGGTAGTGAAGACTGATCGATCAGTCCGTTTGCCTGCACCTCTTTTGTTTAACCTTGATCGCAGGAATGGATGGTCGCTTACGGAAGATGAGCTTGAAGCGTACGTAGAGGAGCACCCGCCGCCTGTGCATGATGAGGAGTGCGCCGAGGAGTCGGGCCAGCCCTCCGACATTATGAACTTTCCATATGAGCAGCCTTATTATGATTATGCGCCATCAGCTTCATCTTCACGAGAGACGGGGTACGATTACACCTATGATGACCCACCAGCCTGGGGCAGCTATCAGAGTTGAAATTGATCTCCACTTAGGCCAAAAGCCTAAGCTTGGGGGGAGGTACGCCGACGATTCACTCATCTACATATCATATTTTGTCGGACCTTTGTATATTCATGTTTCGCCTTCTCTAGTGTTCTTATTCTTATTTTCAAAACACAAAAAGACCAAAAATATTTCCGTTGTTTCTCTTTGTTTGGTTCTTTAGTTTTCTACCTTTGGTTTGCTTTATTTGCTATTTTCGGTTTGCTATTTGAAAAATCCAAAAATATTTTGCTTTGTTTGCTATTTCCTTCTGCCTTTGTTTCAAAAATCGAAAACACAAAAATATTTGTTGTTCTTCTTCGGTTTTGTAAAGTTTGTTGCAGAGTTCAGTCCCCCATTACTCCATTGGAGCTTGGTAATCACTTTATATTATTGAAGCCACACAAGTGAAGAGCAATAATGACGATATATGACAATCCGAGATGTGGTAAGAGGCTGGTATGAACTCTATTTGTTTTCATTTTTGTACATATACTCATTTATGTGGACATGCTTAGTCGGTTCATGTAAGGTATATGTTATCTAATGGATGCTTTGTAGTTCTTGCTCTCATATGATTAGTTTCAATTTACTATTAGCTTGTAGCATGTCATGTAGACGCTTGCATGCATTGTTTTATTCATAATATGGTATGATATTGTGGTATCCTCCTCTGAAAGCTTCATTTGAATTGACTTGGCACATGCTCAAGCATGCACATGACTAAACATAAAGTCAATTAAGCCTCGATGATTTACTTTGCCTCAGAGTTCTTGTATCATTTTTATGCCTATATTAATTTTGTTTTGTCGCAAGCATGATTATGACAGTTATTGTTGTCTCGATTGTTGCTTCCCAGTCTTTTGCTAGCCTTCACTTGTACTGAGTATGAGCTCTACTCGTGCATCCAATTACCAAAAACCAAGTCTTCCAAAGAGTCCACTATAAATTCCTATGCATGGTATTTGTAAGCCATTCCAAGTAAATTTTCATGTGCTACCTTTCAAAACTTTCAACTACTTCTCATTTTGTGCCACTGTTTTTAGCTCATGGGGACGTAGTGGTCGGAGTTGCTATCTTCCATATTAAATTAAGTACCCCTAGATTAGGCAGCTTCATCTGCTCGTCATTAATTTTGCAAGGGACCTGGTCAGACCACTATAATCTTATTCTAAAAGAAAGAAAAAAGGCACTTCTCCAATGGAATGTGAAATTTGGTGGGCACCCGATGGAATCGGTTAGCCATGGTTTGAGAAAGGAAAAAGGTGGGGAGGAGTGCCAAAGCTTTACAAAAGAGCACCAATGTGCCAAAATTTCAAAGAACTCGGAACCGCTCTCACTTGTTTATTATGGAAGATAGCAAGTCCCCATTGCTAGTCGTTGACATAGAACAACAACCTCTCAAAATAAATTTGTATCTCTGTTTTACAAATGAAAAGCTCTAGCACATGTTAAATCCCTGCTTCCCTCTGCGAAGGGCCATTCGTTTGCTTTTATGTTGAGTCACCATCTTCTAACTTTAAGCACTTCTTGAGAGCATAGCTGTTATTCTTAGTGTAATGTGCTTGTCCCAGAACACGGTTAATTGTGGTATAACTTTGATGCTTGTATCTTTGATATTTCTACTTCTAGTCTTCTCTTGAACTTCAGAGGTGCCTCAGCATTTATGTTTTGCTCTACAAATAAAGGCAAGCGGGATACCACTCTTTCATATCATCTATGCATATTACAATCTTGTAGCTTCTTATGTACATGTTACTTGTTATTAGTCCATTGGCACTCTTTCATAGTTTGCTTGACTATGAGGTGACATTAGTTGCATATTTCTTATTAGGAATTGCCTGAGTACTTGATCACATAGTTAGTATATATACATCATATGAGCAAATGTGTTCGTGAAAGTTTCTTTTATCGCTCTCAGTTGTTAACTGAATTGCTTGAGGACAAGCAATTAGCTAAGCTTGGGGGGAGTTGATACGTCCAAAACGTATCTACTTTCCCGAACACTTTTGCTATTGTTTCTCCTCTAATTTGTGTGTTTTGAATGCAACTAACACGGACTGACGCTGTTTTCAGCAGAATTACTCTGGTGTCTCGTTTTTGTGCAGAAATCCAACTTCCAGTAAAAATTCGGGAAAAATCATCAAAAATCCTATTTCACCAGAAGACCCACGGAGCCAGAAGACAGGACGGAGAGAAGGCCTGAGGGCTCCTCACACACTGGTGGCGCGGCCCAGCCCTGGCCGCGCCACCCTGGCATGAGGAGGCCCCAGCAGCCCTCTCGGCCTACCCTCTCGCCTACATATACCCTCTGACGACATAATATCGGGGAGACCGCATTTTTCCCAGATAGACTTCCCCTGCGCCGCCGCCATCAGAAACCGCGATTCGGAACCAGAAACTCTGTTCTGGCACCCTGCCGGGACGGGGATTCGGAGGAGATCTTCATCACCATCACCACCGACGCTCCTCCATTGACCATCCATGACTCCCCCATCCATGTGTGAGTAATTCCCCCGCTGTAGGTGAGGGGATGGTAGGGATTGGATGAGATTGTTCATGTAATTTGATATGAGATTGATAGGGCATAGTGCCTAGTATCTTTATTTAGTGCCTATGACATTGTTGCAACTTGTTGTGCTTAATGCTTGTCACTTTGGGCCCGAGTGCCATGATTTCAGATCTGAACATGTTATTATTTCTATGATGATACTTGTTGTTTATGGTCTTACCTACAAGTTGTATACACATATTGTTGTCCGGAACCCGAGGCCCCAAAGTGACAGAAATTGGGATAACCGGAGGGGATGGCTATGATGTGAGGATCACATGTGTTCACCGAGTGCTAATGCTTTGCTCCGGTACTCTATTAAAAGGAGTACCTTAATTACCAGTAGTTTCCCTTGAGGCCCTGCTGCAACAGGCTGGTAGGACAAAAGATGTCGTGCAAGTTTCTCCTTGTGAGCACGTACGACTATATACGGAACACATGCCTATGATTGTTTGTACTAGGATGCTTTATCATTATTTATCTGCAATGTCCATGTCTCATTGATTTCATGAATTATCTTATCCATGCAACGCCCGTAATCCATCCCTATGCCTACAGTATTTGTTCCTACTATTTACAACTGTTACTATTACTGCTGCTATTTTATTACTGCTATTACTGTTTCACTACTGTCACCACTATAAAACTGTTGCTACTGATAAACCACTGCGAGCAAGACTGTTTCCAGGTGCAGCTGAATTGACAACTCATCTGTTAAGGCTTACATATATTCTTTGGCTCCCCTTGTGTCGAATCAATAAATTTGGGTAATACTTCCCTCGAAGACTGTTGCGATCCCCTATACTTGTGGGTCATCAAGCTCGTGCTACTCATGATGCTAAAGCTGTTAAGGAACTTCTAGCGAGACATGCTATTAGATATAAATTGTCTCCTGATCCTAAGTTTGCTGCTTCTCCTATAAATATTAGAGACAAGGATTATGATTTCTCTTTAGATTTATCTTACATATCTATTGTTGAGAAAGAGCCTTTTTGTGGTACTGAGAATGAAAGTGCTATGGAGCACATGAATGAGCTTTCTACTTTGAGTAATTTGTTTTCTGATGATATTAAGCTTCACACTTACTTTGTTGCTAAGATTTTTCCTTTCTCGTTGAAAGATGCAGCTAAAACTTGGTTTAATAGCTTGTCTCTTGGATCTATTCATAGTCCTATTGCTTTGGTTAATGCTTTCTTTCAGAAATATTTTCCTGCTAGTGCTCAACATGCTGCTGTGTAGAAAATCTTTGACTTTGAACAGGGAAAAGGAGAGATATTGCCTGAATCTTGGACAAGGTTTTGTTCTTTAATTAGAGCTTTGCCTAAAGAGCCATTGCCTAAAAATGAACTCCTTGATATATTTTATAATGGACTAACTGATGAATCTAAGACATATCTGTCGTCGTGGTGAAACAACATATGCCATAGGATGGCTTAAATGGGGGCCGAACTAGATGCTGGAGGATTCGGGAGAGGGGAACGAGCTAAAGAGCACGACAGAAAGGAACACTGATCTACCCAGGTTCGGGGCTCTCGTAAGGAGATAACACCCCTACTCCTGCTCTACTGGTTATATATCTGGAACGATGGAGTACACAATAATGGTGCTTCCAAGCTCTCTGCTAGAGGAGGAAGATGAACTGCTATGTGTAGGAACACAGAGTGACCAACCCTTTACTAGGGCTCCCTGTGCCACCTTATATAGTGGTGGCCAGGGTTACAACGGTCACAAGAGACCGGAAGACACCAACTACACTCCAAATAGGACTTGTTGACGAAGGCAGAGACCCTTGACTTCCTCCCTGATTGCTCTCGATGGGACTCCACATCACTGTACCTTGTACCTCCTGAACTGTGACCTTACCTCTGTGAGGTAAGGGCTGTACTTGTGCACAGTAAGGGTAGGTAGACCACCACTGTGCACCCTGTCACCATGATCTCTCTCCATACTTGGCAGAACCTCTCCTTGATTGTAGGGATTGGACACTTTAGCTGACTTATATATCCCGGATATGACCGTTGGACATACCCTGGACCTATATGCCGGGCCATCGACCTATGAAGGTCAGGTAATCCGGCTACCTTGCTCCTGCACGATATGACATATAAGTTAGGCCGGCATATCTATGTATATGCCGGCACTCCTCAATAAGTATCCCGGTTATACCGGTATATCCGGACACCAGCCGGGATACACAAAATATCCTGGCATGGCCGATGCCCAAATATCCCGGCCAGGCCCTTCCCTGATAGTCCGGCATAAGATCAACCATAGTCCTTGTATCTTTCTAGTCTCTTGACCCTACCGGGGGTCATCCCCCCGACATTAGTCCCCGAAGCTGTCGAGGTCCCCCAGTCTTGACTGAGGGGCCTTGGCAGGTTCAACATATCTTCTTTTCAGTATATCTCGGTTCTCCGTTATATCCCGACTATCAAATTATATGCCGGGACATCCACACATATACCGGCTACTGTTCCTTCTCCAAAGGTTATTCCGGCCGGCCCTAAGGGTATTCCGGACGGAACTTATTCTCCGGGCAGCCACGCCGGCATATAGATGAGACTTCCTCGAGAAGCCAGGCCTGACAGTTTGCATCGAAACTTGCAACTGCCCTGCCACCTCGAACGGTCACACCATGTGATGGTTCACAGCGCAGTTACGCCCCATCATCATTGCCTGGTGGCACGGTTACAATAGCCGCCGCCCCACTCCGTGCCGCCACGTGGCGATCTCTCGCAGAAACGGTCGGGGTAGTGGAACACTCCCCACGACCTTGGCCTCTTCGGTATAAATACGGGGGTGGGGGTAAACTTGCTCTTTTTACCCCCATAGTGCCTTCTTCTTCCTCCGTTCTTCTGCCTCTCGCGCTTCCTCGCCGGACCGAAGGACAGCGAAGGAGCACCGCCGCCGTCCTACTCCACGCCGGCGCCGACGCTCGACGACGTCCGACATTCCCGTCGACGACGCCGCCGCCGCCTCTTCTCTCTGCAACATTGCTGTGGGATCGAATCTTCCTCTGCACGCTCGCCGCCGCTCCATCGCCGCCGGCCAAGCTTCGGTAAGTTCATCCTCCGTTCTTCCTCTTGCACGCTTTTTTCGCAGCCTTGTTCCGGTATCACTGCATGCTTAGATCTTTAGCAGTTTCTCTTCATAGTATCTTCTTGCCTCGACTAGCATTGCCAGAGAAGCTCTTCTACAGTTCACAGATGTTCTCGCGTAGAACCTATTTCCGTGTTTTGTTTCCGATTTTAACTGCTATGGTAGATCCTCTATTTCTGCTAACATTGGTGAGAGCGGTATGCCGGAGAGACTAACCTCCCTCTTTTCTCCGGCCTTGATAGGAATAACATCATGGGACTCCGGCTATCACGCCTTGTTCCGGCCACCCAGATGGCCTCCTCAAGCATGACAGGTACCTCGGCCTCAGAGGAAGATAACTCGGCCCGGGTCCAAGGACGCTCCGGCTGGGAGGGGTCGGAGGTTACCCCGGCCGACATATCCTGGATCACATCCACCAGGAGAGTGCCGGAGGGTGTTGCATGCCGGCTACCGGCGGGGGAAATTGCGCCGGCACCTGAACCCGGCGAACGAGTCGTCTTCATCACCCACTTCGAGCGGGGTTTCGGCCTGCCGGCGTCGGACTTCTTCCGGGACGTCCTCGACACCTACGACCTGCAGCCTCACCATATCCCGGCGAACGCGGTGATGATCCTATCCGCCTTCGCCGCATTCTGCGAAGGCTTCGCCGGCATAGAGCCCTTCTCCCAAGCCTGGGCGAAGTACTTCCAACTGCGGAAGCAAGTCGTCCAAGAGCCGCCCCGGAGCAAGGATGACCCGCAGGAGACGGCCCAGGAGAAGAAGGACCGCCCCATGACCCTATGCGGCGCGGCCACCATCATGTCCCGGAAGGGCTCGGACTTCCCCAAGGTGGAGCTGCTTGAATCTTGCAAGAAGTGGCAGAAGAGCTTCTTCTATGTCAAGAACACCACCGACGTGGATATGCTCAACCTGCCGCCATTTGTGGACGAGCCACCCTTGGCTATGAAGAATTGGAGCTACAACCCGAAGAACTCGGTGATGCCGGTGAATGCGCTCCACCGGGTTAAGGGCGAGCTCCGGGATGCCGGCCTTACCCCTAACGATCTTGTGGCATGCTTTATCAGCCGGCGTGTCTCTCCTCTGCAGCGCCGGTCACACAAAATCTGCCAGATGAGCAGGCCCATGGACCCCACCCGGCATTCTACACACGAGCTGACTCCGGCCGACATTCTGCGGCGGATCAAGGACATCTGCAAGTCCTCTCAGGCCACCTTTGCCTGGGGATTTGAACCATATAGCCGGGATCGACCCGCCCCAACGGTAAATACTCTGGCCGATATATACTCTCTTGTCCGGCATATAGATACTTATCATGCATGACCCGAGATTTGTTATTTGCCGACATACTTACAATGCTTGATCCGACATACTTCTTGCACCGGCATATTTCTTGCTTCTGACCCATTTAGTTTGCATTATGCAGAAGTTCAGCTTCCAGAGTATGGAGAACTCCCGGATCAAGATCGCGGCAGACCGCACTGCTGCGGACGCTGAAGATCCGGATCACTGGGACAAGCTACCCCGGAGCACCCGTGCTGCAGCTGCCTCGGGTAAGGGCTCTTCATCCCGGCATTTCACTCAAGACTGGAGTGACGACGATTCCGATGAAGACTCCCGGATGTTTATCTGCCCGACACCTCTTGCTTATGCTTTTCCAGAAACTCCTGTTGCTTACGCCTTTCCAATGCCGTCCTCAGCTATCTCGGACGACATGGTTGTCGACGCCGCCCCTCTGAACCAGGGACCTCCTTCCACCGGCGGACGTGCCGGCCGGAAGCGAGGCGTGAAGCCCCAGCCCGACACACCTCAGCAACAGAAGAGGCAGAAGGTTGGCGTGCCTATTCCGAAGAAACAGAGGCCTGTTGCCTCGGGGTAAGTTTCTTTTCTATGTACTTCCTCCGACATATCTCTTGCTTTGATTATTGACTTGGTGTTTTCTCTCTTTCAGGGCTCCTCTTGCGCCGGAACAAGCTTCTGGCTCGAGTGGCGGCCCGAAGGTGACCAAGCCGGCGGAAACTGCCACCTCCGACATACCATCTGCAAGTCACACGACCTCCCCGGCACCGGCATCTTTGCCTGCGCCCGATAGACCTACCTCCCCGGCGAAGGACGATCCTCCGCCGGAGCAAGACAACTCTGTCCCCGACGTCCACATGGACTCGGGGGCTCAACAGGAACCTCCAGCTTCTGATGTCCACATGGACACAGGAGCCCAATAAGATGCCCCAGACTCCGGCGCGCCCATCAGCGGCGCCGGGACTACTGAGGATGCCGGCGCAAGCAACAGGAGCGCTGGCACAGATATCAAAGGAAAAGGCCCTGCAGTGCCGGAAGTCCAGACTATTCCGGAACCTTCCCCTGCTGGCCAAGCTGCACCGGCCACGCCGGAACAACCCGCGCCGAAGACTCCCTCTGCTCTGAAGACTCCAGCACCAGCCAAGACCACTGCCCCGGCCAAGACCTCCACCCCGGACAAGACCTCTGCCCCGGTCAAGTCCGGGACTCTCAAGATCCAGCCGACCAAGCCCGGCACACCATCCGCCGCTACTACTCCTTCTAAAGCAGCATCCCGGACCAGCTCTGCCCTGGCCCTGCATCTTGGCAGGGCAGCCTCCCGGCCTGGCTACCGGCCCAGCTTCTTCGACACGCCAGAACTTGAGGGTCGCGTCCCCCTGGAGACGTAAAGTGAGCAGAGCCTTGGGTCTCTTAAGGAGCGCTGTGTCAGGTGGAATGACGCCGGCAGTATGGACACTGCGGACTCCAGGAGCAAGAAGTTGGCCGAAGCCTCGGCCACTGGCAATCCATCTGACATCCTGGCTGCGAAGCCCATTTCTATCGCCTGCGAGCTCCTCAGCCTTCAGCAAAGACTTCACCTCGTGGCCGATGCCACCAACGTAAGTCTTCTCCACGTATATCCCCAGTCCCCGAAAATGTCGGCTGTCCGGGACACGGACATCCGGGATTTTCCAATACCTTTTGCACTTAGCTCTTTTCAAATTATCTATCCGGCACAAGAGCTCGATCCGAGCTTCAAATCCTAGTCACCGAGAGCCGGGATAGGTGCGCAGCACCTGTGCCGGGTCTCCATCTATCTCCCATCTTAATCATTTTTCAAATCCTTTTGACCGAGATATAAGCTCGATTCGAGCTTCAAATCCTAGTCACCGAGAGCCGGGATAGATGCGCAGCACCTGTGCCGGGTCTCCATCAATCTCAATACTTCATATAATCTTTAATTGTACCGGCATGCTAGACTTTTCTCATAACCTTTCAAATCCTAACTCCTTTGCAGCGCATGAACAATGCACGCGCCGACATGTTCCACGACTTGGTGTGCGAGCACCGGAAGTTGTCAGATGCGCATAGCAAGCTCCGGCTGGAACTGCGCCAAAAAGGTAAACTCATCCGGCATATATGCCGGATGCCTTGCCTTCTTTTTTCTTCATGCATCTTTTGCCGGCACACCTTAATCTGCCGACACATAACCTTCAACCGTCATTCCGCAGCTGGTGCCGAAGCCCAAGTCACCGAGCTTGTCAAGAGGGTGAAGGAGCTGACAGGTATGCCGGATCCTGCTGATTCTTTGCTAATCCACTTGTGCTTCAAATCCTTTGACTCTTGTTTCTGTTTCTTGTCTTCTCATTCTCTTAACTTCAAATCCATGCAGATGAGAAAGCTGCACTGGAGGCCCGCCACCAGGACTGCACGCCCTCAGTGGATGTGGCCAAGCAGTTGGACGACCGTGATGCCGCCCACAAAGTTGAAGTTGAGCAACTAAAGGGCCGGGTTGCCGAGCTTCTAGAGGAGAAGGAGCAGAGGGAGGGCCAACTGAAGAAGACCCAGGATCTGCTCGTTGCTTCCGAGACTGATGCCTCCAACTCCCATGCTGAACTGACTAGCCTGAAGGAGCAGGCAACGAAATGGGAGGTTACAGTTGCACAGCTCAATGTCGACCTCGCCTGTAAGCTTCAAATCCTTTTTCTTACCCTACCCGGGATATCATGATCCTTTCCGGCATAACCTTTACGCCGGCATATGCCACTTTTGCTAACATTATTTCTATTTCTCAGACATGTTTCCCGCTTCTGTCGAAGACGTTGAGAGGGCTCTGCAGTTGGATCGAGAGACCCGGGGTGTCCCGGTTGACTCGGGCAACTGGGACATGTCGGAACAGCTGTTGGCCCTGCAATCCCGGAAGAACGCCATGACCCTTTACACGGAAGAACTCTTTCTTGGCGCCCAGGAGGCATATTCTGCCCTCTGGCCGGGACAACGGACTCCCACCGACCCTGTTGACCTCGGCAACGATCTGCAACTCGCCAAGGTTCGCCTCAGGGAGTGGCGAGATTCCGGTGCGAGGGTTGGAGCTGATGAAGCTCTCAGCTACTTCCTCTCCTGGTATGAAAAAGCTGATCTGGAGACTTTGCGCACTGTGCGCGAAGGAACCATCTGGACCACGGACCCGGAACACATCCGGCGTTGGCGGGAACTGGCCCACAGTTATGTGGACTATGCCGACACCGATGCTTTTGTCCGGGATATCCGTGAGCCGGAGAAGGAGGACGACGCCAAGGCATTTGCCGACGCTGAGGGCTCTGACTCCAGCCAAGATGAAGAGGAAGCTAAAGAGCCGGCAGTGATGCTCCGGAACAGGCATCTGTCCCGGGCGGAGGTGATGGCTCCATTCCATCTGCTGGGTCCGGCACTCCTGAAGCCGACATCTCCTCTGCTACAGCTCCTCCAGCCGGCGGCTCTGCTTCTGCCGCTGCCCCTTGACTTTGCAGCACCAAAAACTTTAAGTTTTATCAGATCCCCGGTATGCCGGGTGCAGATGTAATTTATACTCTATTTCCCTTAAGTTTGTTAGCTGAACAAGTTTTATCTCGGTTTGCTTGTTTATGAACGCCGGATCATCTTTTGGCTAAGTCACCGAGTTTGTTTTCCTGTTTCCTCAACTTCACAACCTTGGCTACTTGTCTACCTTATTTGGCTTTCGACGTATGAGTCTCAAGGTTGCTTCATTAAACATACAGTACTTAAACTTTGAAACTTAGACTTCAAATCATCCGACATTTCAAGTTTTATTCTTAGCAACAACATAAATGCCGGTTCACTTGCTTTACATTTCCTTAGCCGTTTTCCATGTGTCGACAATCTCCGGCATCTACTCTTGCTAGCCATGAAGTCGGGTTTCGGACAACAGCTGAGTCGAAGAGTGGCCTTTGGTGCCAACACATTACTAGGCCGACATAGGAAACACTCAAATCAAGCCAGCCGGCATATAAATAAAATGAAAAAGTAAGTAACGATATATCTCGGAGGTAGTGCCCGCTCTCTTCGGGATGCCGACACTTCATTCATTAGTCTTGTGCCGGCACAAAAGCCGGCACACAAAGCAAGAATATGGAAATACATACATTGTGCTGCTTAGGAGTAAAAGGGGCGGAGTAGAGCTATGTTCCATGGTCTCTTGGTTTCTTCTCCGGACCTGTCCGCCTTGTCCTTCTTGGGGGCCTGCGCATCTATAAGATAATAGGCATCATTGTGCAGGGCTCTGCTCACAATGAATGGCCCCTCCCATGGAGGAGTTAACTTATGCCGGCCCTCTGTGCCTTGCCTTAGCCGGAGTACTAGATCTCCCTCTTGGAATCTCCTTGGATTTACCTTCTACGCATGATAGCGTCTGAGGTTCTGCTGATATACTGTTGTTCTAGACAGTGTTACTTCTCTTGCTTCTTCCAGCAGATCCACATCATTTTCCCTGGCTTCTTTAGCCTCTTCCTCAGTATATAGCACTACTCTTGGTGCATCATGTATTACATCTGTTGGAAGCACAGCTTCTGCTCCATACACCAGAAAAAATGGTGTGTAGCCTGTTGACCTATTCGGAGTTGTCCTTAAACTCCAAAGCACTGCTGGGAATTCATCTAGCCAACATCCCGGAGTTTTCTCCAGTGGCTCTATCAGCCGGGGTTTTATGCCGGACAACACTAGTCCATTTGACCTCTCTACTTGGCCATTGGCACTAGGGTGAGCGACCGACGCTATGTCCAGCCGGATTCCCACTTCCTCACAAAATCTGGCAAATGGTCCTTGGGCAAAGTTCGACCCATTGTCAGTGATGATGCCATGGGGAACACCATATCTCAAGATTATATCTTTCAAGAATTTCACTGCTGTGTGACCATCACACTTGCTTATGGGCTTTACTTCAATCCATTTGGTGAACTTGTCCACCATGACCAGGATATGGGTCATTTTTCCTCTGGCCGGCTTAAAAGCTCCGACCATATCCAGGCCCCAAACAGCAAAGGGCCAGGTTATCGGGATAGTCTTCAAGGCAGATGCCGGCTGATGAATTTGGTGGGCATAGCTCTGACACCCATTGCACTTCCGGACCAAGTCTTCTGCTTCTTGCAGTGCCGTCGGCCAATAAAACCCATGCCGGAATACCTTTGCCACCAATGCTCTGGATGAAGCATGGTGACCACACTCCCCCTGATGAATTTCCCGGAGCATCTCCAGGCCTTCTGCAGATTCGACACATCTCTGCAATACTCCTGTGACACTTCTTTTGTATATTTCCTTGTTTATGATGGTATATCCTTTGGATCTCCTTGCAACCCGGCGTGCCTCAGTTTCATTTGCCGGCACTTGACCATCCACCAAGAAATCCATGATAGGACGTGCCCATGAGGGCACTTCCCTGACAGTGAACACTGCCTGATCTATCTCCATCATTTCGATCGACACATAATCGATCTCCATGGGCTGCGAAGTCCTCGGGACTGAGGGATCAGTCCCCGGGTATGCCGGCACAACCTCTTGGTACAATTTACCCTTGCCCCTATTTCTGCTCCGGAATACTGCACCCACCGCATATGTCGGCCCAGTCCCCGGGACTGAGAAGACAGTCCCCGGGTTATCTGACCTGGCTCCGGCATCTATCTCCATAGGAGCTGCATCCTCCGGACTCGGCGGGACATAAATGGAAGATGACTCCGGCGAGGGCTTGATTGACGGCTTCCTCAGATGCTCCAATGAAATGCCGGGCAGGATTGAATCTCTGGAAGATCCCAGCTTGGACAATGTATCGGCTGCTTCGTTCTGAGCCCGGGGAACATGCCGGAACTCACAACCTTCAAAGTAACCACTTATCTGCTGCACTAAGAAATGGTAGGACCCCATGTTTGCATCATGCGCATCCCATATGCCGGAACATTGCTGGATCACCAAGTCAGAATCACCGAAACACATAATCCGGCGAATTCCTATGTCCTTAGACACCTTCAGGCGATGCACCAGTGCCTCATATTCCGCCACATTATTTGATGCTGCGAAATGAATCTGCAGGACATATCTCAATTGGTCATTCTTTGGTGAACTGAGAACTATGCCGGCACCCAAGCCATGGATTGTCTTGGACCCATCGAAATGCATTCTCCAATAATTTGCATCTGGCAATGGTGGCTCATATTGTAACTCGGCCCAGTCAATAAAGAAATCAGCCAACACCTGGGACTTGATTGTATCTCTTTTGTCATATTGAGGTGTATATGGCGACAACTCTATTGCCCACTTGGCTATTCTGCCACTGGCATCTTTGTTGCCTATGATCTCCGAGATAGGGGCCTCGGCCACTACCCGGATTGGATGCTCTTGGAAGTAATGCTTGAGCTTCTTGGCCGCCATATAGACCCCATAAGTCATCTTCTGATAGTGTGGGTAGTTTTGCTTTGAGGTGGAGAGGACTTCACTCAGATAATATACCGGCCGCTGCACGGTTTTGCCTCCTTCCTCTCGCTCTACTACCACCACAGCACTGACGACTCTATTGGTTGCCGCTATATAGAGCAACATCGGCTCACGGGGCATCGGAGACGCCAATACCGGCGCTGTTGACAACATCTGTTTCAATTCCTTGAAAGCTGCATCTGCTTGCGTTGTCCAGACAAATGTGTCGGACTTTTTCATCAACTGATATAACGGCAAAGCTTTCTCTCCCAGCCGGCTTATGAAACGGCTCAGGGATGCGAGGCACCCAGTGAACTTCTGTACTTCCTTCAAATCTGTCGGTGGCTTCATCCTTTCTATGGCACGAATCTTGCCGAGATTTACCTCAATACCTCGGCTGGAAACGAGGAAACCGAGCAACTTGCCCGCCGGCACACCGAAGGTACATTTTGCCGGATTTAACTTCATCCGGAACCTCCTCAGGTTTGCAAAGGTTTCCCAAAGGTCATCTATGAGAGTCTTACTCTCCTTGGTTTTTATGACGACATCATCGACATATACTTGCACATTTTTATCTATTTGATCATGCAAACACTTCTGCATACATCTCTGGTAAGTTGCGCCGGCATTTCTTAACCCGAAAGGCATGGTGAGATAGCAATAAGCCCCGTACGGGGTAATAAAGGATGTCTTTATTTGATCCGGCTCATACAAAGGGATCTGGTGGAAACCAGAATAGGCATCTACAAATGATAACAGTTCACATCCAGCTGTGGAATCAATCACTTGATCGATCCTAGGGAGCGGGAATGGATCTTTAGGGCATGCCTTGTTCAAGTTTGTGTAATCAACACACATCCGCCATACTTTCACTATGGCGGGCTCATCTTTCTTCTTTTCCACCAAAACCGGATTAGACACCCAATCCGGATGCAGTACTTCCTTGATAAAGCTGGAGGCTAGGAGCCTGGCCACTTCCTCCCATATTGCCTTCCTCCTATCATCCGCATTCCGCCGGAGCGGCTGCTTTACCGGCTTAGCATCCGGCCTTACATGCAGTGCGTGCTCAGCCAGCTCCCTCGGCACACCTTGCAGGTCTGAAGTAGACCATGCAAAGATATCCCGATTCTCATGGAGGAAGCTGGTGAGCTCGCTTTCCTATTTGGGGTCCATAACTGCCCCGATGAGGGCATGGCGCTCCGGGAAAACTTCATCCAGAGGCACCTTCTTGACTTCCTTGCCCACTTGAAAAGAAGCACTGCCACCTGGGCTCGTCATGCCCGGCATAGATTTGCCGGCCACAACTGTCTCAGCAATTTCCACTGCTCGCTTGAGCCTTTTCCTTTCCTCTGCAATGATCAGAGTCTCTGCCAGGTTAGACCCGGCTGTGGCACATGCCATTGAACGCTTGTAATCACCAATGATGGTAATCGCCCCTCTGGGCCCCGGCATCTTCATCTTCAGGTACGCAACATGTGTAGAGGCCATGAACTTTGCCAATGCCGGCCTCCCCAGCAAAGCATGGTAGGGGCTTTCCAGATCAACCACCTCGAACATGAGATTTTCCACCCTGCAGTTATCCCGGCTGCCAAACATGACATCCATCCGGATCTTGCCCATCGGCGCACACGAAAGTCCCGGCACAATGCCGTGGAATGTGGTCTTGCTTGGCTCCAGCATATTCTCCTTGATGCCCAGCTTCTGCATCGTATCCCGATACATGATGTTGATGCCGCTTCCATTGTCAATGAGGACCTTGCTGAATCTCACGTTATTAGCCGGCCCGACAAATGTCGGATCCATCACTAGAGCATACCCGCTGGGGTTTGGCATGATCCTGGGATGATCTGCCCTGTCCCAGCCAATGGCCTGGTCAGACCAATGCATCAGCTTCAGAACTGCCGACATAACGGCGTTTACCTCCAAACAACGCCGGTACAAGCTCTGCTTGTCTGTTCTTTCGGTCTCAAAGACCATATAGCTCTGATCATGTTCCTTGAACTCATTTCGGCCCGCTCCTGGGCCTCCGGCATAGTGTTCCGGGTTATAGCTCTGATCTACTTGATTTACGCCGGCATTTCCGGCATTGCTCTGATTCCCGGGATTAACCGGCCTGGGCGGGACTGCAATTGTATTGGCACCTGTCAACGGCGATGGAGCTGCCGGGATAGATGGTCTAGCCGGTCCCCAGGGACCTGCACGACCCGCTAATATGTCGTCCAGCCATGAACAGTTTCTCGTCAAATGATTTGCCGGCTTACCCGGCTAAAATGTGTGAAACACACAAGGCTTGTCCATGGCCAGACCCACTGTATACTTCGGCCACTGCTTCTTCTGACCGGCGGCTCCGCCGGCATTCTTGTTGATCCAGACATTCTTCTTCTGGAAGGGCTGCGCTTGCTGCTGTGGTTGTTGCTGTTGAGGCTGCTGATAGCCCTCATACCTCGGGCGTTGGCTACTGCCGGCGCCCTCTTGCTCTTCCTCCACAGCTGCTACTTGTGCCGCTCCATACCGAAAATCCGGCCGCTCATCTCTCCTCTTGTTCCGGTTATCCGGGCGATAGAACTGCCCCGGTCTCCCGGTATTGCTATTGTTCCGCTGGGTCAGCCCCTGTCCTTGTGAATCAAGGGTGGGCTGCATGGGGTCTCCTAGAGCATAACTATCAGCAATCTTGATTGTCTCGGCCAACGTGGCCGGCATGTCCCTCTGCAGCTTTTGCCACAACATGGTGCCGTGCCGGCACCCATGAGCGAACCACATGATGGCCTGCTGCTCCACAACTCCTTCGCAGGAATTGCGCAAGGTGCACCATCTGGTCAGGTAGTCACGATCAGTCTCATTCACTCCCTGCCGGCAGTTAGCCAGCTGCTGAGGACGATTCGGCCTCTTATATGTACTGGTGAAGTTTGACACAAACTGCTCTTCGAAATCAACCCAGCCATTGATACTTCCGGCCGGCAGATTGTTCAGCCATATCCTGGCTGGTCCTTCTAGCATTTGCGGCACATATCGTACCGCCCATCTGAGGTTTCCTTCGGCAATGTTCACTGCGGTGGAGTAATCCTCCAACCAATCTTCCGGCTTTGTACTGCCGTTATATGTCCTCGCGCCACGCGCGAGCTGGAAGTAGTAGGGTACCGGCTCACCCATAATCCGGGGTCCAAAGCACATAGGACCCGGAGCTCCTTGCCTCTCCACCAACTCCGATTGGTGAATCCTGTCCAGCTTGAAGCGCGCATCACTTGCTGCCAAGGACCGAGGTCCAAGCCGGGATGCAATTGGGCCCGCGATCACTTTTTCCTGCTGCTGCTCCGGCTGATACTGCTTACTTTGCCGGTCTTGCTGCTGCTGCTGCTGATATCCCGCCCTGACAAGGGCAGAATTCCCATCATCTTCTCGATGTCCCGGTTGACCTGCACCTTGCCGCTGCGCTGCACCTCCGGCGCCCCGCTGCTGACGCCGGGCTGCACTGTTACTCCGGCCACCACCGGCCGAAACTGCCCCTTGCCCTGCCGGCACATTTTGGCCAGCATTCTTGCTGCCGACATACTTGTCAGGTTGGCCGGCACTCTTCTGAACTATTGCCTGCTTTCCGGCGATTGCCGGATCATACACTTGGATCTGCTTGTCCCGGCGGCCAGAGGTCACACTTCCGGCACGCCGGGCGCTTGGATGCGGGGACGAAGCTTCGCCCCTCGACCTTGCGCCGGCACCTCCTACCGACGCAATGTACTGGGATGCCCCGGCACCTGGGTTTGCCTTCTTAAAGCCCTCCTGCTGCTTAGTAGCTTCAGACAAAAGATGGTTAAGCCGGGCTTGCTGCTCATGCAGTGCTTCGCCGGACAAATTAGATAAGTCCTTAGCTACCTCTGCTGCTGCTCTAAGATTCTTCACTAGTGAGCTATAAATTACCTTAGGCACAGTGCTAGTTGCAGTATGACTTTTAGCTCTAGTATCTTTTCCTAGCTCAGTGTTAAGATCTCTACCTCTAGTTCTAACCTCATCTATCCGGCTAGGCCGGGTTACCACAGGAGTAAAACCATGGGCTTCCTCATACTCACGGAGTTGCCGGTTAAACCGTTCGCGCTCCTGGTGCATGGCCAGGGCCTCGTCAAAGAGGGCCTAGCGAGATCCCTCCAGGACCTCCCTTGTCTGCTCCGGATCATCGCCGGATCGCACCGGCTCGAGCAGCCGATCGATGATGGGAAGGAGCACCTGACCCTTTGCCGGCACAGCGGAAGTGCCGGCCAGGTTCTCGACACGCTCCAACGGAGGACGTGCCGACCTCTTGGCCTTCAGCGGCTCCAGGGGAGTATCTCCTGCTGCTGCTGCTGCTACTGCCTTGCCGGCACCATCTGCTGGCGGCACGGATGTACCGGCCATCATTACCTCGGCCGACTCTACTGAGCGAGCGCTATGCCCAGCGTGAGCCAGCCGATGCGACGGAGGATCCGCCGCCACCAGTACCTCTGCCCTGCAAACTCTCTCAGTCCCCACGTACACCTCGTGGGAACCGAAAGACATGATCCGGCCATCCCTGGGGAACGGCCGGCCGCCGAGACATCCGGCGTTGTCACTGACGAAGCTGAGCGAGCCTAGCCTCTGGACGAGGCCAGAGACCACGCGCACTCCCGAAGCTGCTATCACAGACCCCGTCCGAATAAACACTCCGCCCAGCATATCGATCTGCCCCACGGTGGGCGCCAAATGTCGTCGTGGTGAAACAACATATGCCATAGGATGGCTTAAATGGGGGCCGAACTAGATGCTGGAGGATTTGGGAGAGGGGAACGAGCTAAAGAGCACGACAGAAAGGAACACTGATCTACCCAGGTTCGGGGCTCTCGTAAGGAGATAACACCCCTACTCCTGCTCTACTGGTTATATATCTGGAACGATGGAGTACACAATAATGGTGCTTCCAAGCTCTCTGCTAGAGGAGGAAGATGAACTGCTATGTGTAGGAACACAGAGTGACCAACCCTTTACTAGGGCTCCCTGTGCCACCTTATATAGTGGTGGACAGGGTTACAACGGTCACAAGAGACCGGAAGACACCAACTACACTCCAAATAGGACTTGCTGACGAAGGCAGAGACCCTTGACTTCCTCCCTGATTGCTCTCGATGGGACTCCACATCACGGTACCTTGTACCTCCTGAACTGTGACCTTACCTCTGTGAGGTAAGGGCTGTACTTGTGCACAGTAAGGGTAGGTAGACCACCACTGTGCACCCTGTCACCATGATCTCTCTCCATACTTGGCAGAACCTCTCCTTGATTGTAGGGATTGGACACCTTAGCTGACTTATATATCCCGGATATGACCGTTGGCCGTACGCTGGACCTATATGCCGGGCCATCGACCTATGAAGGTCAAGTAATCCGGCTACCTTGCTCCTGCACGATATGACATATAAGTTAGGCCGGCATATCTATGTATATGCCGGCACTCCTCAATAAGTATCCCGGTTATACCGGTATATCCGGACACCAGCCGGGATACACAAAATATCCCGGCATGGCCGATGCACAAATATCCCGGCCAGGCCCTTCCCTGATAGTCCGGCATAAGATCAACCATAGTCCTTGTATCTTTCTAGTCTCTTGACCCTACCGGGGGTCATCCCCCCGACAATATCTAGATAGTTGTGCTGGTTGTGTTTTCAGGGAAAGAACTCCGGCTAAAGCTGAAGAATTAATTGCTAAAATAAGCCGGAATCATGATGATTGGACTCTAGTTGAGCCAACACCAGCACCAACACCTGCACCAGTCCCAGAGCCGACATCGAAGAAGAGAGGAATGATTGAATTAAATGATGAAGTTATGAGGGAAGCTAAGAAAACTCTTAAGGAGAGAGGTATTAAATCCGAAGATGTGAAGAATTTACCTCCTATAAAAGAATTATATAAGCCAATCCCTCGCTCATCCACTATTGAGGTACACTCTCTCCAACGCTTTGATGATAGAGATATTCCTTACTCTAAACCGCCTGATCAATGCTTAGATGAATTAGATAATTTTATTGTCAAGCAAGATAATTTTAATAGAGTGGTGCAGAATCATTTGTTGGAAAATTCTAGAGCTATTAACAAGTTGTAGGATATTGTGGAGAGAACCTCCAATGATGTGAAGATACCTGTTAAACATTTTCAAATGGTTCAGACTCAAATTGATCAGCTTACCAAGGTGCAAAAAGACTTGCTAGTTAATGCCGCAAGACAAAAACAAGCGTGTGAAATTTTTTATGAGGTTTGTTAAAAATTTCAGAAAAGGGAAATGGACAACTACCTGAAGGACATCCTAAGAGGATCGAGCAAGATTCTCAACGCACTTCAAGAGATGATATTCCTTCCAAGAAGAAGAAGAAGAAGAAGAAGCATAAAACAACTACAGAATCCTCTGAAGCAGGTAAAGATCCTAATAATGTTTCTATTTCTGATGCTAAAACTGAACCAGGAGATGCTTCCGATAAAGAAGAAGTTGAAGAGGAACCAGAAAAGATTGATAAGAATGCAAAGTACACCAAAGAAGACTTCATTGCCAACAAGCATGGTAATGAGAGAGAACCTTGGGTGCAGAAACCAATGCCTTTTCCTGGTAAGAAACACAAATCCAAGGAAGAAGAACACTACAACAGGTTTTGTGAATGGATGAAACCTTTATTTCTGCAAATTCCTTTGACTGATGCTATTAGAATGCCTCCTTATGCAAAGTATATGAAAGATATTGTTACTAATAAAAGGAAGATTCCTAATGAGGAAATTTCCACTCTACTTGCTAATTATTCTTTTGATGGTAAAGTTCCGGAGAAGCTTGGAGATCCAGGTATACCAACTATTCCTTGCTCCATTAAAAATAACTATGTTAGAACTTCTTTATGTGATTTGGGAGCCGGAGTTAGTGTCATGCCTTTTTCTCTTTATAAGAGACTTGATCTAGAAAAGTTGGTATCAACTGATATATCTTTGCAAATGGCTGATAAGTCTACTACTATTCCTGTTGGTATATGTGAAAATGTTCCTGTTCAAGTTGCTAACAGTTGTTTGATATTATCTGACTTTGTTGTGTTGGAAATGCCTGAAGATGATAATATGTCTATTATTCTTGGGAGACCCTTTCTAAACACTGCAGGTGCGGTTATTAATTGCAATCAAGGAAAAGTAACTTTTAATGTCAATGACAAAGAGTATATGGTTTATTTTCCCAAGAAGGTTGATAGAAAGAATGCTCTAAATTCAATCAAGAATGTTGAGACCATCAGAGTTGGTCAAATTATTTGTTCAGAGCAAAAGCCCAAAGAAGAATATAAAATTGTTATGATTGGGACTATGCCTATCAAGGTCGAGGTAACATAAGCATATAGTGAAATGCAAAGTTTTGCCTCATAAAAAGTTAGTTTGGTAACAAGACTTGATCAACCTTGTTAACAAAGTGATTTTATATGAACGAAACTTTGCTTTCACCACATTTACTCAACCTCACTCATTTTTACTTTCACCATTTTTGTTCCCTTTGTTAGTTAAATGATTAGAATATCTTAGAGCTGCTGCATACTTGGTTTTGATTTTCTTGCAATCTTGCCATCTTCGTTTTCCCGACTTTTTAATCTGTTGTCAATTTCTGAAAAATCCTCGAAAATAAAATTTCTCGAAAAATTCCACAAAAATCTTTTTAAATTTTTATGTCAAAATTGAAGCAGAGAGGCACCTGGGAGACCTCAGGTGGACCTGCCATGCCACCTCACCACCAGGGGGCGCGGCCCAGCCCTGGCCGCGCCCACCTATGGTGAGGGGGGCCCCCATGGCCTCTCACTTATCTCTTCCTCCCCAGCTCTTTCTCTCTCCCAAAAAACAACGACACACCAGCTCAAACTTGTGTTCTTGCTGCTCTCCATCTCGATTTTTTGATCTCCTTGCTCAGCCCATCATTGTTGCTGAGATTTGGAGCATTTGTTCTCCGGTATGTGACTCCTCCGATTGTCCAAGTAGAATTTTGTTTAGTGGAGTATTTCTTGAGTATTTTAGCTCTATAGGTGACAGGTGAAATGAGTTTGCATGCTTGTTCTATTGCTTAGAAATGTTATTTTGATGCATGTTAGCCCTCTAGTAACTCCCTATAGTAGTTCCCTATATTTGTTTGTCTCAAATTCATTTTTTATGAGGTTTGTTAAAAATTTCAGAAAAGGGAAATGGACAACTACACCTATGGAGAAGTCTTTGAACGAGAAGCACCAAGGACATCAAGGCCTTCAAGATCCACTGCTCAATATAGGATATCCTACAATGAAGATCTTATGTCACCAAACCTTGAGGGAGACGATGGAGATGCGCATCCATCCACCTTCCCTTGTGCTAACTTTTTGAGTGATGCAGGGATGCTTGAGGATTTCTTACTCCTTGTTAACAGGGTTGGATTGACTACATACATGACGGATGAGAGTAATCAATATGCTTTGCCCACAAAGATTTTCGTTGAAAGCTTTAAATTCACTAACTCTTATTTCAAGCCTTCCATTGCATTTAAGATTTATGATAAGTCTATCACCATGTCTTTGGAGCAATTTTGTGATATTTTAGGTATTCCCATGTTTGGGACGGCAAAGAAGATGCTACAGCAGCCCACTGATTTGCTGGAGCTCTACCGAGGAGTGACCAACGATGATGACCGCACAGCACAGCGTGGCAAGATAAGAAACATTCAACTCCCAGCTATTAGATATTTTACTTACTATCTTGCCACTAGTGTTTTTGGTAGAGGGAACACTAGCAATATCTCCAACCACCATTTAGCTTTTCTAGCTACCGCTCTTGATGTTAGCAGGAAGTATAACCTCGGTGCTCTTATTGTTCATCGCCTAGCCGCTAGGGGACCTATTTATGGAGGTATTATTGCTGTGCGCATTGTTGCTGCTCTTGGACTTCCTATTGCTCCTCATGATATATTGTTGACTCCACAGAGGCTTGATCTTGATGCCATGAAGCTCCATCATTTTGTTACTACTAACTCTTGTGCAGGGAAATTAGTTTATAGAATGTTATTTACAGATGGAGAGGAAAGGGAAGTGCCCTTGCCATAGCCTAGTTTGTTCAGTATTAACAGCAGGCCATGGTCGCGATCGAAGGAGGAGTTGGACGAGCAGCTTAGGTTGCTCGGCTTCAACGTGCAGCATGGCGTCGTGGACCAGGAGGAAGAGGAGGAGCCGGCCTATCACTACACCACGTACCACACTGGGGCGCCCTCCAGCTCATATCAGGACGAAGGTGCTTCTTCGTCATATTTTGGGGACGCTACTTTGTGGCCGAGCTGGGATTGATCTCCACTTAGGCCAAAAGCCTAAGCTTGGGGGGAGGTACGCCGACGATTCACTCATCTACATATCATATTTTGTCGGTCCTTTGTATATCCATGTTCTGCTTTCTTTTCTTTATTGATCCTCGTTCTTATTTCTTCTTTCCAAAACACAAAATGACCAAAAATAATTCCGTTGTTTCTCTTTGTTTGACTTTTTAAGTTTCTAGCTTTGGCTTGCTTTACTTGCTATTTTCGGTTTAATATTTGAAAAATCCAAAAATATTTTGCTTTGTTTTCTATTTCCTTTGGTTCTTGTTTCTCAAAAAAAATCAAAAACCCAAAATATTTGTTGTTCTTCTTCGGTTTTGTAAAGTTTGTTGCAGAGTTCAGTCTCCCGTGACTCCATTGGAGCTTGGTATTCACTTTATATTGTTCAAGCCCCACAAGTGAAAGGTAATAATGATGACATATGACAATCCGAGATGTGGTAAGAGGCTGGTATGAACTCTATTTGTTTTCATTTTTGTACATATACTCATCTATGTGGACATGCTTAGTCGGTTCATGTAAGGTATATGTTATCTAATGGATGCTTCGTAGTTCTTGCTCTCATATGATTAGTTCCAATTTACTAATAGTTTGTAGCATGTCATGTAGATGCTTGCTTGCATTGTTTTATTCGTAATATGGTATGTTATTGTGGTATCCTCCTCTGAAAGTTTCATTTGAATCGACTTGGCACATGCTCAAGCATGCATATGACTGAATAAAAAGTCAATTAAGCCTCGATGATTTACTTTGCCTCAGAGTTCTTGTATCATTTTTATGCCTATATTAATTTTGTTTTGTCGCAAGCATGATTATGACAGCTATTGCTCTCTCGGTTGTCGCTTCCCAGTCTTTTGCTAGCCTTCACTTGTACTGAGAGGGAATACTTCTCGTGCATCTGATACGTCCAAAACGTATCTACTTTCCCGAACACTCTTGCTATTGTTTCTCCTCTAATTTGTGTGTTTTGAATGCAACTAACACGGACTGACGCTGTTTTCAGCAGAATTGCTCTGGTGTCTCGTTTTTGTGCAGAAATCCAACTTCCAGTAAAAATTCAGGAAAAATCATGAAAAATCCTATTTCACCAGAAGACCCACGGAGCCAGAAGACATGAGGGAGAGGAGGCCTGAGGGCCCCTCACACACTGGTGGCGCGGCCCAGCCCTGGCCGCGCCACCCTGGCGTGAGAAGGCCCCAGCCATCCTCTCGGCCTCCCCTCTCGCCTACATATACCCTCTGACGACATAATATCGGGGAGATGGCGTTTTTCCCAGATAGACTTCCGCTGCACCGCCGCCATCAGAAACCGCGATTGGGAACCAGAAACTCCGTTCTGGCACCCTGCGGGGACAGGGATTCGGAGGAGATCTTCATCGCCATCATCACCGACGCTCCTCCATCGACCATCCATGACTCCCCCATACATGTGTAAGTAATTCCCCCGCTGTAGGTGAGGGGATGGTAGGGATTGGATGAGATCATTCATGTAATTTGATATGAGATTGTTAGGGCATAGTGCCTAGTATCTTTATTTAGTGACTATGACATTGTTGCAACTTGTTGTGCTTAATGCTTGTCACTTTAGGCCCGAGTGCCATGATTTCAGATCTGAACATGTTATTATTTCTATGATGATACTTGTTGTTTATGGTCTTACCTACAAGTTGTATACACATATTGTTGTCCGGAACCCGAGGCCCCAAAGTGACAGAAATTGGGATAACCGGAGGGGATGGCTATGATGTGAGGATCACATGTGTTCACCGAGTGCTAATGCTTTGCTCCGGTACTTTATTAAAAGGAGTACCTTAATTACCAGTAGTTTCCCTTGAGGCCCTGCTGCAACAGGCTGGTAGGACAAAAGATGTCGTGCAAGTTTCTCCTTGTGAGCACGTACGACTATATACGGAACACATGCCTATGATTGTTTGTACTAGGATGCTTTATCATTATTTATCTGCAATGCCCATGTCTCATTGATTTCATGAATTATCTTATCCATGCAACGCCCGTAATCCATCCCTATGCCTGCAGTATTTGTTCCTAGTGTTTACTACTGTTACTATTACCGCTGCTATTTTGCTACTGATGTTACTGTTTCACTACTATCATCACTATAAAACTATTGCTACTGATAAACCACTGCAAGCAAGACTGTTTCCAGGTGCAGCTGAATTGACAACTCATCTGTTAAGGCTTACATATATTCTTTGGCTCCCCTTGTGTCGAATCAATAAATTTGGGTAATACTTCCCTCGAAGACTGTTGCGATCCCCTATACTTGTGGGTCATCAAGACTATTTTCTGGCGCCGTTGCCGGGAGCATAGCTTTATTTGTAAGTTCACTTGGTATTCATATTGTTTGCTGCAATCCTTTCATCATGGGTAAACCTCGTGATGGAAAAATTCCTATATTGACATCCACTACAAGAAGAGGTACGACTCTCAACACCTCTGTTGCTCTTGATTCGCCATCTGTTATGAGTAAGTTGCTTACACCACCACACCCACACGCTACTGCTACTACTTCTGCTGAGATTGAAAATGCCACTGATAATTTAGATGATGCTTCTACTGTGCTTGATGAGAGTGGTTCACTAGGTTCCTTTTTAGATGCTACTATTGCTAGAGCTAAGTTGGGAAACACCACTGTTACACCTATTAGTTCACCTGGGTCTAGGGAATGTCCTAGTGATGATTATGATGATGATGCTTATATTGAGCTTAATGATGATTTTATTGCTGAAGCACGTGTTGCTCGTAATGCTGGTAATGTTAAAGAGCTTCTTGCAAGACGTTCTGTTAGATATAATTTGTCTCCTGATCCTAAGTTTGCTGCTTCTCCCATAAATATTAGAGACAAGGATTATGATTTCTCTTTGGATTTATCTTACATATCTATTGTTGAGAAAACTCCTTTTTGTGGTACTAAAGATGAGAGTGCTATGGGGCACATGAATGAACTTTCTACTTTGAGTAATCTGTTTTCTGATGATATTAAGCTCCGCACTTACTTTGTTGCTAAGATTTTTCCTTTCTCGTTGAAAGATGCTGCTAAAACTTGGTGTAATAGCTTGTCTCCTGGATCTCTTACTAGTCCTATTGCTTTGGTTAATGCTTTCTTTCAGAAATATTTTCCTGCTAGTGCTCAACATGCTGCTGTGCAGAAAATCTTTGATTTTGAACAGGGAAAAGGAGAGATATTGCCTGAATCTTGGACAAGGTTTTGTTCTTTAATTAGAGCTTTGCCTAAAGAACCATTGCTTAAAAATGAACTCCTTGATATATTTTATAATGGACTAACGGATGAATCTAAGTCATATTTGGATAGTTGTGCTGGTTGTGTTTTCAGGGAAAGAACTCCGGCTGAAGCAAAAGAATTAATGGCTAAAATAAGACGGAATCATGATGATTGGACTTTAGTTGAGCCAACACCAGCACCAACCCCTGCGCCATCTACAGAGCCTACGCCGAAGAAGAGAGGGATGATTGAATTAAATGATGAAGTTATGAGGGAAGCTAATAAATCTCTTAAGGAGAAAGGTATTAGGGCCGAAGATGTGAAGAATTTACCTCCTATAGAAGAATTATGTAAGCCAATCCCTCACTCATCTACAATTGAGGTACACTCTCTCCAACGCTTTGATGAAAGAGATATTCCTTATTCTAAACCTCCTGATCAATGCTTAGATGAATTTGATAATTTTATTGTTAAGCAAGAAAATTTTAATAGAATGGTACATAATCATCTGTTGGACAATTCTAGAGCTATTAACAAGTTGCAGGATATTGTGGAGAGAACCGCCAATGATGTGAAGATACTTGTTAAACATTTTCAAATGGTTCAAACACAAATTGATCAGCTTACCAAGGTGCAAAAAGACTTGCTAGTTAATGCCGCAAGAGAGAAGCAAGCATGTGAAATACGCACAAGAAGTGGCGCTGCTACTCAAGATCCATTATATCCTGAAGGACATCCTAAGAGGGTCGAGCAAGATTCTCAATGAACTGCAAGTGATGATATTCCTTCTAAGAAGAAGAAGAAGAAGCATAAAACAACTGCAGAATCCTCTGATGCAGGTAAAGATCCTAACAGTGTTTCTATTTCTGATGCTGAAACTGAACCAGGAGATGCTTCCGATAAAGAAGAAGTTGAAGAAGAAGTTGAAGAAGAATTAGAAAAGATTGATAAAAGTGCAAAGTACACCAAAGAAGACTTCATTGCCAACAAGCATGGTAAAGAGAGAGAACCTTGGGTACAGAAACCAATGCCTTTTCCTAGTAAGAAACACAAGTCCAAGGAAGAAGAACACTACAACAGGTTTTGTGAATGGATGAGACCTTTATTTTTGCAAATTCCTTTGACTGATGCTATTAGAATGCCTCCTTATGCAAAGTATATGAAAGATATTGTCACTAACAAAAGGAAAATTCCTAGTGAGGAAATTTCCACACTACTTGCTAATTATTCTTTTGATGGTAAAGTTCCAGAGAAGCTTGGAGATCCAGGTATACCTACTATTCCTTGCTCCATTAAAAATAACTATGTTAGAACTGCTTTATGTGATTTGGGAGCTGGAGTTAGTGTCATGCCTTTTTCTCTTTATAAGAGACTTGATCTAGAAAAATTGGTATCAACTGATATATCTTTGCAGATGGCTGATAAGTCTACTACTATTCCCATTGGTATATGTGAAAATGTTCCTGTTCAAGTTGCTAACAGTTGTTTAATATTAACTGATTTTGTTGTGTTGGAAATGCCTGAAGATGATAATATGTCTATTATTCTTGGGAGACCTTTTCTAAACACCGCAGGTGCTGTTATTAATTGCAATCAAGGAAAAGTCACTTTTAATGTTAATGACAAAGAGTACACGGTTTATTTTCCCAAGAAGATTGATAGGAAGAATGCTCTAAATTCAATCAAGCATGTTGAGACCATCAAAGTTGGTCAAATTATTTGTTCAGAGCAAAAGCCCAAGGAAGAATATCAAATTGTTATGGTTGGGACTATACCTATCAAAGTTGAGGTAACATAAGCATTTAGTGAAGTGCAAAGTTTTGCCTCATATAAAGTTAGTTTGGGAACAAGACTTGATCAACCTTGTTAATAAACTGATTTTATATGAATGAAACTTCGTTTTCACCGCATCCACTCCACCTCACTTGTATTTATTTTCATCAATTTTATTCCTTCAGTTTAGTTGCATGATTAAGAGTATCTCAGAGCTATTGCATGCTTGGTTTTGATTTGTTTGAAATCATTTCATCTTCGTTTTCCTGAGTTTTTATCGATATGCCAATTTCTAAAAAATCCTCGAAAATAAAGTTTCTCGAAAAAGTCCAGAAAATTCTTTATAAATTTTTATGTCAAAAATTGGGCAGAGAGACACCTGGGAGGCACCAGGAGGGGCTGCCACGCCACCTCACACATAGGTGGCGCGGCCCAGCCCTGGCCGCGCCACCTAGGTGTGAGAGGGCCCCACCTGGCCCCTCACTTATCTCTTCTTCCCCTGCTCTTTCTCTCTCCCGAAAACAACGACACATCTAGCTCAAACCCGAGTTCTTGCTGTTCTTGACCTCGATTTTTTGATCTCCTTGCTCAGCCCAACATTTCTGCTGAAATTTGGACCATTTGCTCTCCGGTATGTGACTCCTCCACTTGTCCAAGTAGAATTTCTTTTGGTGAAGTATTTCTTGAGTATTTTAGCATTGTAGGTGACAGGATAAATGAGTATGCATGCTTGTTCTATTGCTTAGAATTGTTATTTTGATGCATGTTAACTCTCTAGTAACCCACTATAGTAGTTTCCTACACTTGCTTGTCTTCAAAATCACTTTTTATGAGGTTTGTTAAAAATTTCAGAAATGGAGGAGAATGCTTATCAACTCTCTCAACATGAACTAGAAGTGCATGAAGTTATGAAAGTTCACTGTTAAGAGAAGGTTTTCCCCTCACACTATCCATGCTCAGAGTTCATGAATGCTGCCGGAATTATGCAGGATTTTCAAACCTTAGTCTCTAATGCAGGATTAGAACATTTTGTTGAGGGTGAACCTCCCCAATATGTTAAACTAACAATGTCTGTGGTGCAGGATTTCAGATTTAGTTGGTCCACTTCTAACCCCATGGTTCATTATAAAATTTATAACAAATCTGTGGACTTGCCTCTTGATGTTTTCTGTACAGCTATTAGAGTACCACAGTGGGGATCGCTCGAGAAGATAAGGGGACAGCCTAGGCCATTGTTAGAACTATACGAGGAAATTTTTCAAGGAAGAAGCTTCACAGGAGAGGGTGGTAAAACTCAAAATATTCATTTCCCATCCATTCGATATTTTGCCTTCTTTATTACCAAATGTGTTCTTGCTAGGAAATCTGCAAGTAAATTGTCTCTCCATGATCTAGCTTTTATTGCTGCTGCTTTGAGGCGTGATAGGACTTACCGTTTGGGTGCCTTAATAGCTTTCCGTCTTGATGTTAATCGTGAGAAAGGGGGAATCTGTGGGGGACTTATAGCTTCACGCCTGTTAGCCTTGCATGGTGTTGTGCCTCATTTTCTAGATCTGTAGTTCCCCGAGGAGAAACTTGATCTTAATTCTATGATTCATCATAAGTTTATTTCTCCTCCTGCTAGTTTGATTAATTTAACATTTGAGCTAACCTTTTTCAAGAAAACTACCTGGAGGGTAGTAAAGACTGATCGATCAGTCCGTTTGCCTGCACCTCTTTTGTTTAACCTTGATCGCAGGAATGGATGGTTGCTTAGGGAAGATGAGCTTGATGCATATGTAGAGGAGCACCCGCCGCCTGTGCACGATGAGGAGGGCGCCGAGGAGTTGGGTCAGCCCTCCAACATTGCGAATTTCCCATATGAGCAACCTTATTATGATTATGCGCCATCAGCTTCATCTTCACGAGAGCCAGGGTACGATTACACCTATGATGACCCACCAGCCTGGGGCAGCTATCAGAGTCGAAATTGATCTCCACTTAGGCCAAAAGCCTAAGCTTGGGGGGAGATACGCCGACGATGCACTCATCTATATATCATATTTTGTCGGTCCTTTGTATATCCATGTTTCGCTTTCTCTAGTGTTCTCGTTCTTATTTGCACTTTTCCAAAACACAAAAAGACCAAAAATATTTCCGTTGTTTCTCTCTATTTGGTTCTTTAGTTTTCTACCTTTGGTTTGCTTTACTTGCTATTTTTGGTTTGCTACTTGAAAAATCCAAAAACATTCCACTTTGTTCACTATTGCCTTTCATTCTTGTTTCAAAAATCGAAAACCCCAAAAATATTTGTTGTTCTTCTTCGGTTTTGTAAAGTTTGTTGCAGAGTTCAGTCTCCCGTTACTCCATTGGAGCTTGGTTTTCACTTTATATTATTCAAGCCACACAAGTGAAGAGCAATAATGATGATATATGACAATCCGAGATGGGGTAAGAGGCTGGTATGAACTCTATTTGTTTTCATTTTTGTACATATACTCATCCATGTGGACATGCTTAGTCGGTTCATGTAAGGTATATGTCATCTAATGGATGCTTTGTAGTTCTTGCTTTCATATGATTAGTTCCAATTTACTAATAGCTTGTAGCATGTCATGTAGACGCTTGCATGCATTGTTTTATTCATAATATGGTATGTTATTGCGGCATCCACCCCTAAAAGTTTCATTTGAATCGACTTGGCACATGCTCAAGCATGCATATGACTGAACAAAAAGTCAATTAAGCCTCGATGATCTAAATTGCCTCAGAGTTTTTCTATCATTTTTATGCCTATATTAATTTTGTTTTGTCGCAAGCATGATTATGATAGTTATTGCTCTCTTGATTGTCGCTTCCCAGTCTTTTGCTAGCCTTCACTTGTACTGAGTATGAGCTCTACTCGTGCATCCAATTACCAAAAAACCAAGTTTTCCAAAGAGTCCACTATAAATTCCTATGCATGGTATTTGAAAGCCATTCCAAGTAAATTTTCATGTGCTACCTTTCAAAACTTTCAACTACTTCTCATTTTGTGCCACTGTTTTTAGCTCATGGGGACGTAGTGGTCGGAATTGCTATCTTCCATATTGAATTAAGTACCCCTCGACTAGGCAGCTTCATCTTCTCGTCATTAATTTTGCAAGGGAGCTGGTCAGACCATTATAATCTTAATTTAAAAAGAAAAGAAAAAGAGCACTCCTCCATGGTATGTGAAAGTTGGTGGGCACCCGATGGAATCGGTTAGCCATGGTTTGAGAAAGGAAAAAAAGGTGGGGAGGAGTGCCAAAGCTTTATAAAAGAGCACCAATGTGCCAAAATTTCAAAGAACTCGGAACCGCTCTCACTTGTTTATTATGGAAGATAGCAAGTCCCCATTGCCAGTCGTTGACATAGAACAACCACCTCTCAAAATAAATTTTTATCTCTGTTTTACAAATGAAAAGCTCTAGCACATGTTAAATCCCTGCTTCCCTCTGCGAAGGGCCCATCGTTTACTTTTATGTTGAGTCTCCACCTTCTAACTTTTGAGCACTTCTTGAGAGCATAGCTGTTATTCTTAGTGTAATGTGCTTGTCCCAGAACACGGATAATTGTGGTATAACTTTGATGCTTGTATCTTTGATATTTCTACTTCTAGTCTTCCCTTGGACTTCAGAGGTGCCTCAGCATTTATGTTTTGCTCCACAAATAAAGGAAAGCTGGATACCACTCTTTCATATCATTTATGCATATTACAATCTTGTTAGCTTCTTATTTTCATGTTACTTCTTATTAGTATGTTGGCACTCTTTCATAGCTTGCTTAACTATGAGGTAGCATTAGCTGCATATTTCTTATTATGAATTGCTTGAGTACTTGATCATATAGTAACTATATATACATCTATGAGCAAATGTGTTCGTGAAAGTTTCTTTTATCGCTCTTAGTTGTTAACTGAATTGCTTGAGGACAAGCAAATAGCTAAGCTTGGGGGGAGTTGATACGTCCAAAACGTATCTACTTTCCCGAACACTTTTGCTATTGTTTCTCCTCTAATTTGTGTGTTTTGAATGCAACTAACACGGACTGACGCTATTTTCAGCAGAATTGCTCTGGTGTCTCGTTTTTGTGCAGAAATCCAACTTCCAGTAAAAATTCGGGAAAAATCATGAAAAATCCTATTTCACCAGAAGACCCACGGAGCCAGAAGACAGGAGGGAGAGGAGGCCTGAGGGCCCCTCACACACTGGTGGCGCGGCCCAGCCTTGGCCGCGCCACCCTGGCGTGAGAAGGCCCCAGCCATCCTCTCGGCCTCCCCTCTCGCCTACATATACCCTCTGACGACATAATATCGGGGAGACGGCGTTTTTCCCAGATAGACTTCCGCTGCGCCGCCGCCATCAGAAACCGCGATTCGGAACCAGAAACTCCGTTCTGGCACCCTGCCGGGACAGGGATTTGGAGGAGATCTTCATCGCCATCATCACCGACGCTCCTCCATCGACCATCCATGACTCCCCCATACATGTGTGAGTAATTCCCCCGCTGTAGGTGAGGGGATGGTAGGGATTGGATGAGATCATTCATGTAATTTGATATGAGATTGTTAGGGCATAGTGCCTAGTATCTTTATTTAGTGCCTATGACATTGTTGCAACTTGTTGTGCTTAATGCTTGTCACTTTGGACCCGAGTGCCATGATTTCAGATCTGAACATGTTATTATTTCTATGATGATACTTATTGTTTATGGTCTTACCTACAAGTTGTATACACATATTGTTGTCCGGAACCCGAGGCCCCAAAGTGACAGAAATTGGGATAACCGGAGGGGATGGCTATGATGTGAGGATCACATGTGTTCACCGAGTGCTAATGCTTTGCTCCGGTACTTTATTAAAAGGAGTACCTTAATTACCAGTAGTTTCCCTTGAGGCCCTGCTGCAACAGGCTGGTAGGACAAAAGATGTCGTGCAAGTTTCTCCTTGTGAGCACGTACGACTATATACGGAACACATGCCTATGATTGTTTGTACTAGGATGCTTTATCATTATTTATCTGCAATGCCCATGTCTCATTGATTTCATGAATTATCGTATCCATGCAATGCCCGTAATCCATCCCTATGCCTGCAGTATTTGTTCCTACTGTTTACTACTGTTACTATTACCGCTGCTATTTTGCTACTGCTGTTACTGTTTCACTACTGTCATCACTATAAAACTGTTGCTACTGATAAACCACTGCGAGCAAGACTATTTCCAGGTGCAGCTGAATTGACAACTCATCTGTTAAGGCTTACATATATTCTTTGGCTCCCCTTGTGTCAAATCAATAAATTTGGGTAATACTTCCCTCGAAGACTGTTGCGATCCCCTATACTTGTGGTTCATCAGCATCCAATCACCAAAAACCAAGTTTACCAAAGAGTCCACTATAAATTCCTATGTATGGTATTTCAAAGCCATTCCAAGTAAATTTTCATGTGCTACCTTTCAAAACTTTCAACTACTTCTCATTTTGTGCCACTGTTTTTAGCTCATGAGGACGTAGTGGTCGGGATTGCTATCTTCCATATTAAATTAAGTACCCCTCGACTAGGCAGCTTCATCTGCTCGTCATTAATTTTGTAAGGGAGCTGGTCAGACCATTGTAATCTAATCTAAACAAGAAAAGAAAAAAAAGAGCACTCCTCCATGGTATGTGAAATTTGGTGGGCACCCGATGGAATCGGTTAGCCATGGTTTGAGAAAGGAAAAAGGTGGGGAGGAGTGCCAAAGCTTTATAAAAGAGCACCAATGTGCCAAATTTTCAAAGAACTCGGAACCGCTCTCACTTGTTTATTATGGAAGATAGCAAGGCCCCATTGCCAGTCGTTGACATGAAACAACCACCTCTCAAAATAAATTTTTATCTCTGTTTTACAAATGAAAAGCTCTAGCACATGTTAAATCACCGCTTCCCTCTGCGAAGGGCCTTTCTTTTACTTTTATGTTGAGTCTTCATCTTCTAACTTTTAAGCACCTTCTTGAGAGCATAGGTGTTATTCTTAGTATAATGTGCTTGTCCCAGAACACGGTTAATTATGGTATAACTTTGATGCTTGTATCTTTGATATTTTTACTTCTAGTCTTCCTTTGGACTTCAGAGGTGCCTCAGCATTTATGTTTTGCTCCACAAATAAAGGCAAGCGGGATACCACTCTTTCATATCATTTATGAGCATTACAATCTTGCAACTTCTTATGTTTCATGTTGCTTGTTATTAGTATATTGGCACACTTTCATAGCTTGCTTGACTATGAGGTAACATTATTAGCATATTTCTTATTATGAATTGCCTGAGTACTTGATCATATAGTTAGTATATATACATCTTATGAAGCAAATGTGTTCGTGAAAGTTTCTTTTATTGCTCTCAGTTATTAACTGAATTGCTTGAGGACAAGCAAATAGCTAAGCTTGGGGGGAGTTGATACGTCCAAAACATATCTACTTTCCCGAACACTTTTGCTATTATTTCTCCTCTAATTTGTGTGTTTTGAATACAATTAACACGAACACACGCTGTTTTCAGCAGAATTGCTCTGGTGTCTTGTTTTTGTGCAGAAATCCGACTTTCAGGAAAAATCCCGGAAAATATTGCAAAAATTCTATTTTGCCAGAAGACCCACGGAGCCAGAAGGAGAGACGAAGGGGGGCAGTGACCTGGGCTCACCACCAGGGGGCGCGGCCCAGGCCTGGCCGCGCCCACCTGTGGTGAGGCCACCTCGGCCGTCGCCTCGACCCCTCCTTCTGCCTACATATACCCTCTGACCTGAAAGGAGCGGGGGTTCGGCGTTTTTCCCAGATAGACTTCCACTGCGCCGCCGCCATCAGAAACCGCGATTCGGAACCAGAAACTTTGTTCTGGCACTCTGCCGGGACAGGGATTTGGAGGAGATCTTCATCACCATCATCACCGACGTCTCTCCATCAACCATCCATGACTCCCCCATCCATGTGTGAGTAATTCCCGCTGTAGGCGAAGGGGATGGTAGGGATTGGATGAGATTATTCATGTAATTTGCTATGAGATTGTTAGGGCATAGTGCCTAGTATCTTTTATTAGTGCTTATGACATTGTTGCAACTTGTTGTGCTTAATGCTTGTGACTTTGGGCCCGAGTGCCATGATTTTAGATCTGAACTTGTTATTGTTATATGATGATACTTGTTGTTTACGGTCTTACCTACAAGTTGTATACACATATTGTTGTCCAGAACCCGAGGCCCCAAAGTGACAGAAATTGGGATAACCGGAGGGGATGGCTATGATGTGAGGATCACATGTGTTCACCGAGTGTTAATGCTTTGCTCCGGTGCTTTATTAAAAGGAGTACCTTAATTACCAGTAGTTTTCCTTGAGGCCCTGCTGCAACAGGCTGGTAGGATAAAAGATGTCGTGCAAGTTTCTCATTGCGAGCACGTATGACTATATACGGAACACATGCCTATAATTGTTAGTACTAGGATGCTTTATATTATTTATCTGCAATTGCCCATGTCTCACTGATTTCATGAATCATCTTATCCATGCAACGCCCGTACATCCATCCCTATGCCTACAATATTTCATCCTACTGTTTACTATTGCTACTATTACCACTTTTATTTTACTATTGTTGTTACTGTTTCACTACTATCACCACTATAAAACTATTGCTACTGATAAACCGCTGCGAGCAAGTTTGTTTCCAGGTGCAGCTAAATTGACAACTCATCTGTTAAGGCTTATAAATATTCTTTGGCTCCCCTTGTGTCAAATCAATAAATTTGGGTTTTACTTCCCTCGAAGACTGTTGCGATCCCCTATACTTGTGGGTCATCAGGCTCCAAACCATGGAAACTCGGGTTTCCCATCGAAAGGAAGAAATTTCCCGATAGAAGTCGTCAGAGAAGAAAGGAAAGGGAGGCAGACCGCATGTCTCAGATAGAAGAACAGCTAAAGCGGCATACATATATGTTAAACCAGATGAGCCAACAAGGTACCGCCGCATCTCAGTCGCAGAGAGAAGCTGCACACGATGCTACCGGCCCAGCATCTCAGCGGAAAAGCAGCGTGGCTTCCACGGAGCTCCCCAGGGATGATGTTGAACCGACGATTTGCTACCCAGTGGATGATATCACGGAGGCGACACCTTGTGACCTACATGTGAAAGTTGTGAACATAAGCATGAAGGTGGCGGTCGGCTATGCCTTACCCATTGGACCTAATGCAACTTATCATTGCACTCCGGTTCCACATGGCTACGCTATTGCCGGGGTGGATCAAGTTATGAGCGGATTTGAGCAGCTGAAGCTTGACTACCCTGCGGGTGAAGGGGATTTGTATGAGCTGGGAGAAGCCAAGAAAACTACCATTCTATTGCTAAAGGAATACATCATGCTTCCAATTTGGACACCAAGGTCTCCAGCGCATCACCCTTCTCCACCGTCGCGTCAGCCTTCTCTGCTGCCGCGTTAGCCTTCTCTGCTATCTCCGTCGTGTCAGCCTTTCTAGCGCTTCAGCCTTCTCTGCCGACGTACCAGCCGTCTCTGCCGCCTCCGTCCACAGAGGCTTAGAGCCAAAAGCGGAAGCGTAGCATCGCCGCTCCGTCGATGACTCAAAAACGATCACCGAAACCTCGACAGGAGCCCCTTCCAAGAGTACCTAAGGTTACTCCCAAGAGACCTTACGACTATACTCCAGAGGAAACTCAGGCGATCGCAAAGGAACAATCAAAAAACTTCTTTGCAAATTTGAAGAAGCAGCCCGAGTAGCCTGCTCTAAATCCGGAAAAGGTGCTAAAAATGCTGAAGACGCTTCACCAACCCGAGCCAAGACATATATCAGACTATGACCGCAATATTCTCAAGTCACATAATGCAGCAAAGCGGTCGAGAGGTAAATCAGTTCCCCAGCTTGGAGAACAGAAAAACTCTTGTTCCCCCCGCTCCAAGTGTTTCCCGATGTCCAGTATGATCTAGAGATCATAGCACTATACAAAGAGGCGGCCGATGCTCAGGGTATGTCTATTGCTCAGTACTTAAGCCAGTGTGATTTCCCCACGAGTGAAATAGCATACAAATACCGGCATGGGAGTCCTCTCGTCAGATCTAAGGAGATCCCTAATCTACCAACAAGAATACGAAAATTGCATAAGTGGTACATGGAAGCCTCAAAGGAAGGGAAGAACTGGACCATACTGGGAATTAATAATGAGCATTACTTCCATGGAAATGATGACATAAACATTGAATTTTCTAAATTATTTCAGTTATACAACCATGCCGCCCTCGACAAATCTATCATCAGTGCCTATTGTCTGTAAGTATTTTTTTAATTAAGTCTCTATCTCAGCTCATTCATTGCATGGATAATTATACTCACTATATTATGCAGATTGAAGATTCTTGAATACAAAAGAGGACGAATTTATGACAATGGGTTCGTTGACCCATATATCGTGAACGAGCATAGTCTCCATAACCATGCCAAGGACACAGAGAATAACTTGGTGTGGGTGTTAAGGAAATAAGAAACCATGAGGGAAATACTATTTCCTTACAACTTCAAGTGAGTGTTACTGTCATGTACACGTTACTATTTCGCTTACTTGATGTTAAGTATAATTGATGAGTTATGCGTGTGTGTAGGTTTCACTTTTTATTCTGCTAGTTATTCAACTTGGTAGAGGACGAGTACTAGTCATGGACTTGAAACGTAAATCCCTTGAGACATTCGGGGACATGATTAATACACTCCAGAGGTAATTTCAATCATTATGGCACTATATCGACAACTTTTGTTTATTTCATGATATCAAGTAATTAGTAACTTCTTTATTCATTTTCTTTGTCGGGGACATGGATATGCCCTTCGGGTACCGACGGATTAGTATACCGGGTTCCGGCCCATTAAGGAGGTGGACCGGCACAAGGACTCAAAGATTGACTTGGAGACAAAGAAGGAAGGTTCTAATACATATTCGACTAGGACTCTTGTAAAACCTTAGCCTGGTTGCATATATAAAGCCAGGCAGGGGCGCCCCTAGAAACACAACTTACAATAGATATCTAGACTAGACAAGATAGATTAGACAGAGATTCGATACAAAAATCCGCCTACGGTGGCACCATGTAAACACCATTGTGATCATATACTAGATTGCTAGCAGGATGTAGCGATCTCCACCGCGGGGACGTGAACCTGGGTACGTCGTGTGCCAATCTCGATCCCTGTCGATGGATTTTGTGTCGCAAGAACACGGGGTACCACGCGACAGACCCAAAGATTCGAACGCAGGGGGCTGAACATTGGAGATCTTGGATCGCAATGAAACACGGTGACGGAAGCCTCGAGTCATCGAACGTGCAACGCACCGCAGAGAGAGACGCCGAGCTTTACCCAGGTTCAGGGCCCTCGTGGTGAGGTAAAACCCCTACTTCCTGCCTTTTTGTATTACGACGGGATACCTCGCGATGAGTACAAGGTCTTTGTTACAGAGCTCTAACTGGGCGGAGGTAGAAGAACCAACTTAACCTAGCTAGGAGCCCGGAGATGAAGATCGGATTCCTTCTAAGGGGTGACCTCCCTCCCTTTTATAGCGCCCAGGTCCTCCTTCCCCTTATCATCTTGGGGAAGGGGTTGCCACACACGGCCAAGGAGGGAGGACAGCTGTAGCCTTGATTCTTCCGTGGACGTAGTCTTCGTAGAGTGGTGGCGCCGGTCCACAAGAGTAGGTGGAGGAAGCTGACGTCTTCCTCTGGCGCCCTGCACCGTCCACGCTATTTTAGGGGGGGTGGCCAACAACCACTGTGCCGCTTCATGCAGGCATGGCGAAAGTTGGTCTCCTCCCTGTCGGGGGTAGCGTGGGCGGTACATGGTCTTCTGCCCTTATCTTCTTGCTCTGCACGTAAACGTGCCAAGCTGACGTGGACGTGGTCCCTCCCCCCACGAGAGGAAGCTCGTGAGGAGGTCTTCTGGTCCTTAGCAGTTTTGGTCATCGTTCTCCTCATGAGGCGCCTCCTCATGAGGGTCTTCTCCGCTAGCTTCGGTCGTCGCTCCAACCCTAGGCCGAAGCTGGGCCGTTGAAGGGGCCCAGGAGCAGGTGGATCGGGATACCTCGGTATTTAGAACACCGATAGTAGCCCCCTCGTATTCCGGGATGTGCTCATCCTTTGGAGTGTAGCTCTTGTTCGAGAAGTTCACCACCAGCTGCGAATCTCCCTTGACGATGAGGCGCTTGACGCCCAAAGCATTCGCCACCCTTAGGCCAGCGAGTAGTCCTTCGTATTCCGGGATGTTGTTGGAGACCTTTTGCTCTGGTTTAAAGCAGAGCTGGACAGCGTAGAAGAGCTTGTCCCCAGAGGGAGAGGTAAGGACGGTGCTAGCCCCCGCGCCTGGGAGGTTGAAGGCACCGTCGAAGTGCATGACCCAGAGGCCTGGGGCTTCTTCTCCTGGAAGCGTCGACTCCACCTCTGGAGGCTCGTCGGCGAATGGATCAGTCCATTCGGTGGTGAACTCAACCAAAGCATTGCTCTTGATCACCTTGGTGGTTTCAAAGGAGATCTTGAAGGGCTGAAGTTCCACGGCCCACTCTGCCACCCGTCCGGTGACATTTGGGTTGCGTAGAATGGTCTCCAGGGGACGATTAGTGACCACCTTAATCGGGTGACCCTGGAAGTAGTGACGTAGTTTCCTTGAAGTGATCAGCAGAGTGTAGAGCAGCTTTTACAGCATGGTGTAGCGCTCTCGTGCATCGCGTAGCACCGTGCTGACGAAGTACACGGGCTTTTGCACCTTGGCGGTGTCTTCAGGAGTCTTCTCCTCTTAGAGTTCAGGAGCGTCGCTCTAAGAGAGCGGCTTGGTCGGCGAAGTTGCAGCGGGCGGCCCCTCTTGAGGGACAGAAGGAACTGCTGTCTCTACCTCGTGAGGAGCCCCCGGGTAGGGAGGATCAATTCCCTCTTTGGCGATTACCTTGGCGTCCCGCTCCGCGACGAGGACAGCACTTGCAGTTCTCAGGGTTGCTGCGATGTAGAGCAGCAAGGGCTCGCGGAACGTTGGGGCAACCATGATTGGTGGGCTCGTGAGATACCTCTTCAACTCGGCGAAGGCCTTGTCGGCTTCTGGGGTCCACTCGAACTTCCCAGCGCGCTTCATGAGCTTGAAGAAGGGCAAGGCCTTCTCCCCGCTCCTCGCGATGAAGCGCCCTAAGGCTGCCATGCATCCCGCGAGGCGTTGCATTTCCTTGAGATTGCGCGGAGGACGCATTTCTTCGATGGCCTTGACTTTGTCAGGGTTCGCCTCTGTCCCGCAATGAGACACGAGGAACCCCAACAACTTTCGCGACGGTACGCCAAAGGCGCACTTGGCGGGGTTGAGCTTGATATTTACCTTTCTCAGGATGGCGAAGGTTTCCTCCAGATCCTTGATGAAGGTGTGATTCTCGCGAGTCTTGACGACAATGTCGTCGACGTAGGCTTCCGCGTTTCTTCCCATCTGAGCCCCCAAGGCCTTGTGCATGAGCCTTTGGAAGGTGGCTCCTGCGTTCTTCAGGCCGAAGGGCATGCAGACGTAGCAGTACACACCACAGGGTGTTATGAAGGCAGTTTTCTCTTCGTCCTCCCTTGCCATCTTGATCTGATGATAGCCAGAGAAGGCATCCAAGAAGCAAAGGAGGTCACAGCCGGCGGTGGAGTCGATGATTTGATCTATCCTCGGGAGTGGATAAGGATCCTTGGGACAGGCTTTGTTGAGACTTGTGAAGTCCACGCAGAGGCGCCCACTGCCATTTGCCTTAGGGACAACCACCGGATTGGCAATCCAGGTGGGTTGGGCTACCTCGCGTATCAACTTGGCCTTCTTCAGCTTCTCTATTTCTTGGACGATAAAGTCTTGTTTCTCTTGCGCTTGTTTCCTGGTCTTCTACTTCACGGGGTGCGCCTGAGGGACACGGCTAAGTGGTGCTCAATCACCTCCCTGGGAACGTCGGGCATATCTGATGGAGTCCAAGCGAACATGTCAGAGTTTGCCCGCAGGAAGGTGACGAGCGCGCTTTCCTATTTGGGAGAAAGCCCTGCACCGATGGTGACGAAGTTTTCGCAGCCCCCAGCCTGGAGCGGGACCTTCTTTGTCGCAGAGCGCTCTTGGGTGAACTCGGGCCTCCTCCCTGAGGGTACCGCAGCTTCCCCGATGCTCATGTCCAGCATCGGATGGACCAGGTCCTCGCTTGGAGTGGGCGATGCAGAGGCGGTGAACTTCTTCCCTGTCGAGCCCGGCAGGAGGGGCTCGAGAGAGGCCTTCTTCGCAGCAGCCCGCTCTTGAGACACGAGCTGCTTCTTCCTCGTGAGGTCACCGGAGTGTTCCAGTAAATCTTCGTCGGCGGGGAACATGGCGGCGGCCTCACGGTAGACATGCTCCACAGATCGGAGAGCGTCCTTTTCGTTGCAGCGCATGTGATCGTGTCGTTGGCGCCCAGAATCTTGAGGACGTTGAAGCCATGATGCGTTGCTGCCATGAACCTTGCCAGGGCTGGATAGCCGAGGATGGCATTGTATGGCAGCGCAATGTAGGCAACATCGAAGTCGAGGCTTTCTGTCCTGTAGTTGTCCCGGGTGCCGAAGGTGACGGGTAGGCGTACCTGCCCAATTGGCATTGTAGACCCTTCGGTTACCCCAAAGAACGATCGGGTTGGCATGAGCCGATGGTACGGCACCTGCATCTTCTCGAAGACCTCGACTAAGATGATGTTGAGGCCCGCCCCTTTGTCGATGAGAGTATGATTAACAGCGATGTTATTGATGGTAGGCGTGCACAAGAGGGGAATTGTGCCCACACCCTTAGTGGAGGTCGAATGATCCTCCTCGTCGAAGCCGATCTTGCTGGTTGACAATTTCATGAAGCGGTTGCCGGCGTTGGGCTGTGCCGCCGCGATCTCTCGCGACAGCTGCTTGAAGTGACGATTAGATAAAGGAGCTTGAGCTCCACCCAGGAGGCAAGCGGCGAAGCCTCGTGGCTCTTGATAGCCCCCCTGGTTCTCTTCCTGATGATCATTAGCCGGTGGGGGCAGCGGCTCGGGATCGGCACGAGACAGACCATCGCGGCGGCGAACCTCGTCATGGTCGTCGTCGCGATGATCGCCCCGGGATCCACCCTTGCCGTGGCTACGGCTACTCCCACGGCGCTTGGTGACGCCATTTTCTTCATGAAACTTTTGGACAATCCAACAATCGTCGGTATTGTGGGTGTCCTTTTTGTGGAGGATGCAGTAGCGGCGACGTTGACCTTTATCGCGCTCGGAGCGGTCCCTGCGGCGCTGCTTATGCTCAGGCTCCGCCGCGAGGACAGCAGCCTCCTTGCGCTTGGGGTCCTTGGACTTCGGCTTTGGGGGAAGCGCCTCCGGCAGGTTGTGCACAAAAAGCCTCCCCTCCTCAGCCTTGGCGCACCGGTCAGCGATCTTGAAGAGCCTGACGACGGAAGTCAGCTCATCATTCACGGACAGCTTCTCCCTCATCTTGATGTCAGAGACGCCCGTGGAGAACGCGGAGATGACCTCCTCATTGGAGATCCTGGGAATCTTGTTCCTCATCTGGCTGAAGCGCTGGATCTATTGACGAAGCGTCTTGCCCTTGTACTGACGCACCGCCTTAAGATCATTCTTGGTGGCGGGGCGCTCATACGTGGGCATGAAGTTGGCAATGAACTGATGGCACAAGTCCTTCCATGAAGTCACGGATTCATGAGGAAGATTCATGAGCCAAGTTCGCGGAGCATCTTTGAGGGCCATGGGGAACCAATTGGCCATCGCACGCTGATCTCCACGCGCGGCCTGGACGGCGACGACATAGAGCTGGAGGAACTCGATGGGGTTGGTGGTCCCGTCGTAACGCGCACCGATGTCCGGCTTGAACTTGTCAGGCCAGAACACATAGGGTTGCTGGCGAGTGAGAGCAAGGCACCCGGGGTTGTAGATAGGGTCCCCACGGGTCTTGACGTTCTTGCCAGCCTCGCCGATGTCGTCGATGGCGCGGTCATAATTCTCGCGGCGGCGCTCTAGGGAGACGCGTGCGTCTTCCAGAGCGCGTTGGATGATTTGGCAGCTGGGCTCCCCGCGCGGCGAAGATGCAGCGCGGGAAGCCACTTTCTTGGCCTTGGCGGCCTTCCCATCTCCGACGCCCGGGGCGCGGTGCCTCGCCGCCGGATCTGGTTCTCCCGCGCCCTACGCTCCTCCCTGGGCCGGGTCTTCGTTGGCAATGGCGACGAGCTCAGCGATCCGATGCGCCACCCCTCGCGCCCGTCATCAGTGGGCTGATAACGCAGCAGCTCCTGCACCATGGCGAGAGCCTGCGCAGGAGACGGCTGACTCCCAGAACGAGCGCGAGAAGTGGCGGTGGCGGTGAAGGAGAGCGAAGGCTCTGTACGCCCGGACGGGAGGTAGGAGGACTCCAGATCTTCCTCCCCATTCGAGACGTCCCAACGACGAAAGATGGGCTCGGTCTGCCCCCGAACAGCGTTGCGGCGGCGAAGACGCTTGAGCCTTGCATTGGTGTCGGCCATGTCAAAGCAGATCTAGAAGAAAACACACCTTAGCCCCCTACCTGGCGCGCCAAATGTCGATGGATTTCGTGTCGCAAGAACACGGGGTACCATGCGACGGACCCAAAGATTCGAACGCAGGGGGCTGAACGTGGAAGATCTTGGATCGCAACGAAACACGGTGACGGAAGCCTCAAGTCGTCGAACGCGCAACGCACTGCAGAGAGAGACGCCGAGCTTTACCCAGGTTCAGGGCCCTCGTGGTGAGGTAAAACCCCTACTTCCTGCCTTCTTGTATTATGACGCGACACCTCGCGAGGAGTACAAGGTCTTGGTTACAGAGCTCTAACTGGCCGGAGGTAGAAGAACCAACTTAACCTAGCTAGGAGCCTAGAGATGAAGATCGGATCCCTTCTAAGGGGTGACCTCCCTCCCTTTAATAGCGCCCAGGTCCTCCTTCCCCTTATCATCTTGGGGAAGGGGTTGCCACACACGGCCAAGGAGGGAGGACAGCGGTAGCCTTGATTCTTCCGTGGACGTAGTCTTCGTAGAGTGGTGGCGCCGGTCCACAGGAGTGGGTGGAGGAAGCTGACGTCTTCCTCTGGTACCCTACACCGTCCACGCTATTTTTAGGGGGGTGGCCAACAACCACTGTGCCACTTTATGCAGGCATGGCGAAAGTTGGTCTCCTCCCTGTCGGGGGTAGCGTGGGCGGTACGCGGTCTTCTGCCCTTATCTTCTTGCTCTGCACGTAAACGTGCCAAGCTGACATGAATGTGGTCCCTCCCCCCACGAGAGGAAGCTCGTGAGGAGGTCTTATGGTCCTTAGCAGTTTTGGTCGTCGTTCTTCTCATGAGGCGCCTCCTCATGAGGGTCTTCTCCGCTGGCTTCGGTCGTTGCTCCACCCCTGGGCCAAAGCTGGGCCATTGAAGGGGCCCAGGAGCAGGTGGACCGGGATACCCCGGTATCCAGAACACCGACAATCCCGGAATCTCTAGTCGTTGCTCTTCCCCCGATCATAAGTCCTTCATCTAGGACATTTGTCGAGTTAACCCCTCGTCAGTCGGGCAATGCTTGGAAACGGTTCATGGCTAAGACAGGGGGTCCATGGAAAGAGGAGCTTGAATTTCTACAAGTACCAGTAAGTTCTACTAGCTAGGTCCGCGCATCTCTTTTATTCTAGTTTCAATACCATTATCATCCTTGATTATTATTTTGATTAAACTCTGTTCTCGTAAAGTGCTTGAAGCAAGAAGACGGGAATAATTATGTGGATTCTATGTTTGCGAGTTCATTCGACAGACTTGCTGTGAGAAGGGCAGAATTTTAGAACAACTAAATGTACGTAAACAATATTCATAATTTTATTTTATTACCATCATTTATGTTGAGTTTCATTTATATATATTGATCTCCTTCTTTACATTAGATCGAACGGATGCGGGATGGTCTTCTAGCAACCGAGCATGTACGAGCAATTCAAGAGGAAGTGGCGGGATTCTTACTTGAAGAGGTCATAACACCAACCGGAGAATACCATCGGCGATCCGATTTTGGACAATCATAATAGAAATTATATTGTATATATGCATGAACGTGTACAGTGTACCATTATGTAATATGTTCAACCAAGCACGATGAAAGATGACACTAGCTTCGATCCCTATATGCATGACGATGTTGTGTAATATAATGGTTTCTTTTATATGTGCATCAATGTGTTTCAAATACCTGCAAATAAACATATTTCAAATGGCTAGGGTTTAGGGTTCAGCTGCGGCAGCGTGTTTAGGGTTTAGGGCATGCCACATCGTCAACCTTTAGCACCGGTTTGTAATACGAACCGGTGCTAAAGGTCCTCTGGCGGGGGCGCGTGTGGGAGGACATGTAGAGACCCTTTCGCACCAGTTCATAACGCAACCGGTGCTAAAGGGGTAGGGCTTTAGTCCCGAGTGCGTTGCACCGGTTGCAAAACCAGTGCAAAAAGCTGTTAGCAACCGGTGCTAATGCCTTGTTTTCCACTAGTGATCATTCTACAGGTTGGGTGGAGAGAATTTTTTCTAGACCGATTAAGCGCAAGGTTGACGGGATGCGCAGGGCTAGAATCCCATCAGAGGCTAAACGAAGACTGAAAAAATCTTGGGTTGGATCATTTGCATAGCCGGGCTGGATAACCAGGAGCGAGCCCCATTCCAGACTCCAGACCAATCTCAGCCTACAGTGGATTAAACGAACGAGGCCGAAGCGGTCACTAGTAGAAAAAAGGGCTTTCATTCGCCCCATTAGTCCCCAAACTATTTGGTCCGCGGTTAAAGGGGGCATTAGTCCCGGTTCAATTGAAAATGTGGGCCAGGGAGCATTAGTCCCGGTTCAAATGGGCCCTTTGGTCCCAGTTTGTGCCACCAACTGGGACTAATGGGTATGGGCCTTTAGTCCTGGCTCGTGGCGCAAACCGGGACTATAGGGCACCCTTTAGTCCCGGTTCGTGTCACGAGCCGGGACTAAAGCCCTATTCAAACAAACCGCCACTCCCGCGCCAGTTACAACGCGATCGTCGTTTCGGAATCTGCTGCCATTACGGCGATCGCTTCGGTAATCGACGTTGACGCATCGGGATGCCGCCGGTGCCTAATCACATTGCCGGCCAGCCTTAATCATACCGCCGGCCAGCCTTCTTCATCTTCCCTCTCTCTACTATATAAGACACTCATCTCTTAAGCATCTTTTTCATCCTCTAATCCTCCCAACATCTCCATAACACACACATCTTCACACCGGCGAGCTCTCTCTCCCTCTCATTCCAATGGAGCTGACGATGCTACCTCAATCTCGGGTGCACAATATCACCGCCAAAGGGATGCATTCACCATCACGGAAACTCTCCGTGCATCAAACTCGCCGAAGGAGATGTGGATCCGCACCGTCAAGCAGCGGTTCCTCGACGCCGCACCGATCAAGTGTGTGGGCTTGGACTGCGAGTTCACCAGCCCTCGCGAGGGTAGGCGCAATCAGCGTGCCGCCGTCCTTCAACTCTCGGTGGCGTCCGAGGTTTTGGTCTTCCAGATATGTCGGGCCGATCGCATGCCGCAACTGCTCAAGGAATTCTTGAAGGACACCACCATTAGATTCTGAGGCGCGGCTACCGACAATGATGTGCACATGCTGAGATCATACGGAATTGAAATTCTGTCTGTGTATGACCTCCAAAGGATTATCCCGAACCCCACCAACAATCCAATTCCGAGTCTATATGATCTGTCCAATGCTACTATTGGGACAAAGCTTGAGAAGAAGAAGAGGAACAAGAAGGACAAGAAGAAGGACAAGAAGAAGGACGACGAGGAAGAAGAAGAAGAAGAACTAATATATGGTTGGGCCAAAGTTCCATTGAGCGGCAAGCAAGTGTTGTATGCCGCTCTAGACGCTCGTCTGGGCTTCGAGATTGCTAGGAGGCACTGGAAGCTACAAAGCTACAATAGCCATGTTGATCTTCTCAACATTTAGGTGGATGATCGTAGCTAGATGTGTGTGGTGTGGTGTGCGAGTCTTCGAGATTTCTCGTGCCCTTATTGTTATTCTATTGGATGAGTAGCATGCATATTTGGAAAAATGTATTCCCTTGTGTTTCGGTTAACAAGTCTATTAATTTTCGAATTTTGGGGGTTTTCAAGTTTTTTGGCCTTTTTTGAATATTTTAATTATTAAAAATTAATGATTAATTTATGCATAAAAATTATTTGGAATTCATTGATGCTTATTATTACTTAATCATTGTTGCTTATTTTGTGAATTTATTTGGAATTTAAAAAAGTAATATTATATGTTACCAAAGTGTATAGGTTAATAGAATTGGTAGCATACCATTATCAAGAAGTCGCGAGCGCAGTCTTGGAAGCTACTATGGAAGGAATGGAGAAGTTAAGTGTGCTAAGGGTGGAGCAGTGTGAGGATATGTGACCGACCGGGAAGTGAGGACCACAAGTATGTAATTTGATATGAGAATAGAGTGAGAGCCATAAGTATGTAATTTGATATGAGAATAGAGGTGATTAGATATTAGAGAAATTCTAAAAATAGAGAAATTCCAAAAATAGAGAAATTCCAAAAAAGCAAATACAATTTTTTTCCGAACGGACCTTTAGTCCCGGTTTGTGTTACGAACCGGGACTAAAGGTCCTCTAGCCGCAGCACATGATCCGAGCCACGTGGAAGACCTTTAGTCCCGGTTCGTAAATAACCGGGACTAAAGGCTGGAGGCTTTAGTCCTACTTTATTAGTCCCAGTTGCTCCAACCGGGACCAATGGACTTTACGAACTGGGACCAATAGCTTTTTTTCCACTAGGTACAAACGTGGATATTTTCCGACATGCACCCATGTATACACCGTTGAAACGCGGCTATGGAAAAATGTGCGTCGGTGGGTACGGGTACACGTGGTGAATAAGCTTAGGGGATGGGTGATATGGGATGACTCACCCATAAGACCATAACCAAACCCTGCGGCCGCCATAGTGCCATCCCTATTCACGCCCGGGCATGGTCTATGATTACTCTTTCCTTTTATAGAGCTGCCGATCGGGCCGCTGCGGCACAGCTCGTCCGCTCTACTCTCTCTCCCTTCCATCGTGCGCTTGCGTGCGTGCCAACAGGCGCTAGTAGGGTCGCCAAGGGATGTGTACGGATAAGCTAGCCAATGGCGGAGCGGCGCCGCACAGTCCTTCCGACGACGCACCGGACTTCGAGCAGCCCCTCCTCTACGCCCACGCAGGACTTCAGGCGGGCAAGGACCCCGCGACAGCGCTCGACCACGAGGCGCAGTGCTCGCCAGAGGACGACGGCGTCGCCACGTCCCTGCGAACATGCTTCAATGGCCTCAACGCCCTATCCGGTAAGTCCAGAAACTCAAATCTTTGCTTGTTCCAATCTCTCTAACTGGGCGTTGTGCCGTCTAACTCGACCACTCGTGGATTTTCAGGCGTCGGGCTTCTGTCCATCCCATACGCGCTGGCGGAGGGCGGGTGGCTCAGCCTGGTGCTCCTGCTCTTCGTCGCGGCCGTCTGCTGCTACACCGGCCAGCTCCTGCAGCGGTGCATGAGCGCGTCTACTCGGGGTTACCCGGACATCGGCGCTCTGGCCTTCGGGGGCAAAGGCCGGTTCGCCGTGTCGTTGTGCATGTACGGCGAGCTCTACCTCGTCGCTGTCGGGTTCCTGATACTGGAGGGTGACAACCTGAACAAGCTGTTCCCCGGCACCAGCATCAGCCTCGGCCCCGGGATGGTCCTCTCCGGCAAGCACCTGTTCATCGTGCTCGTGTCCATCGTAATCTTGCCGACGACTTGGCTGAGGAACCTGAGCGTGCTCGCCTACATATCGGCCAGCGGCGTGGTTGCCTCGGTCGTCCTGGTCTTCTGCGTGCTCTGGGCTGCGGTGGTCGACGGCGTCGGGTTCCAGGGGAAGGGGAGGATGCTGAATGTCAGTGGCCTGCCTACTGCTCTGGGACTCTACACTTTCTGCTACTGCGGTCATGCTATATTCCCAACATTGTGCAATTCCATGAAGGAAAAGGATAAGTTCTCTAAGGTAAGTATTGACTGAGTAGCCTACGATTTTGATGCCACTGAAAACATGCCTAAACTTCTTCTACTACTCCCTCATATCCATATTTCTTGTAATGGCTCTGAAATAACAGTTTGTTTGCTGCTACATGGATAGGTACTGGTCATATGCTTCGTGGAATGCACCCTCAACTACGGATCCATGGCCATACTCGGCTACCTCATGTACGGCGACGACGTCGAGTCCCAGATCACTCTGAACCTCCCGGAAGGCAAGCTCAGCTCGAAGCTAGCAATCTACACGGCGCTGATCAGCCCATTCTCGAAATACGCTCTGATGGTGAGCCCTGTTGCCACAGCGATCGAGCAGAAGCTGCCTGCCGGCAGCAAGAGGCCCCTGAAGAACATGCTGGTCAGGACCTTCATCGTCGTCAGCACGGCCACCATAGCCCTGACGGTCCCCTTCTTCGCGGACCTCATGGCGCTCGTAGGCTCGCTCCTCAGCGTCATGGTCTCGATGCTGCTCCCCTGCATCTGTTACCTCAAGATCTTCGGCACGACGAGGTGTAGCAGGGGTGAGGTTGTGCTGATGGTCATGATTATCGTTCTTGGTTCCTTGGTCGCTGCAAGTGGGACCTACTCTTCTCTGCGGAATATTATACACCAGTTCTGAAGCCGAGGCCTCCACATCAGACATCGTAACTTGGCAACACAAGTATCCGGGTTGGTGTTCTGTATCGATGAAATGCACATCTGAGTAGCTGAAGAGTAGTGTGGTCTAACTAATCGTCAGAGCTTGTAGATGAGGCCGGGTAAAACAGCTTCGAGTATATATGTTTCACTTGGCCATGGAATGCTGTTTTTTTTTTGTTTCAACTGCTTGTTTACACCAGCGGAGCTGGGGTATGAGTATGACTGGAGTTAGTGAGCAAATAAAACTGTTACAGTAGGAAAACTGTTCGCTTAGAAATAAAATTGGGATCTGCGTGCTCTTTTTCCACTCCTAGTACGCTTTTTTTTCCCCGGAAATTGGGATCTGGGTACTCGCTAGTATAGCTTACACCTTACAGTCTGTAGGAGAGCACTCCATCCGATTCCACCATATAAGAATTCAAATGCAGTGGAACAATTTATTGTACAACTTCTTGCAGAGTACCGTTTCCCAACGCCTTTAGATATTCAGGTTGAACAGTTGTCGGGTTAATTGACTTACAAAAACGAACAAGTGGTGTACATTAAGTCAACAAGTGATTCTGTCTTGGAGATCTCCTGATTTCTCTATGTTTGGATCAAGGTGATTTGTCTGTTCAACACTGACAGAACAGCAATTTACTGGAAGAGAAATGAATAATTAAATTAGCAGTACGCATGCAGGGTGCAACAAAAAAAGAGCCACGTCACTGCCAGTAGACAGGTACTCCCACCATCCGCGAAAATGTGTATATCTACCTTTTTCTTCTTGGTCAAACTTCCTAAAATTTTGACTAAATTGATAGAAAAACGTAGCAACATTTACGCCATTAAATTAGTCTCACAATATTATCTTGAAATATGGTTTCTTTATTAAGATCCAGAGAAGAGTTTATCTTGAAATATAGTTTCAAAATGAAGCAATTTGGCGTTATGTATGTTGATACTTTTTCTATAAAGTTTGTCAAATTTTAGAAAAAATCTTGGGACAAAAGCTTGAGCTACCCTAATTCATGGAGGAGAAACTAAATGATACATGGTAGGAATAAGGTTAGAATTAGTTTAAACCAAACATAACTTGGATTGTACTCCCAGTCTCTCCCACCATGTATTCTCTATATACACAGCCAGTGTGGGATCACATCGATACAACAAATATTAAGAATTCATAAATTTCAATAAGTTACAAGTGGTTAGTCCCACAACTAGAGATAGAGAATGGCATCCAATTCGTCCCGCTTCGCAGTCAAAATTGGTTATACTAGTTATAGCAGTACATGAATCTGCGAATTTGTTGTACCCTAGGCGGTTTAACGTAAGCAAAACGTCGGGACACATGGTAAACATAAATTTTACCACAAGTTAGGTCAAAAACTTACGGCAACAATAATATACGTGGCCAATTACTTTGAGGGCTCACGGTAAAAAAATGTTCACGACAAACTAATGCTCAGGGCAAATTGCCGTGAGTTTTCTAGCCTTTGCCATGTAACCGCCGCCTGCGGCAAATTAGCTTATTCTAGTAGTGTAGTAATTTTTTAACAAATTGATTTAGTTTGAAATAGTGTCTACTTTAACTTTGATCAAGAAATTTAAGCATCAAAATCTTAATTATATCGTATGTAATTAGTATCATTGGATTCGTATTGAAAAACACTTTCTAATAATAATGGTAATTTTATGCTAACAATCTTACATATTTGAAGTAATTTTTAGTTTAAAAAAACATGCAAAACGAAGCCGCTAGCTCTATTCATTGGAATGGAGGGAGTACACACGACGACAGTCTTAGCTTTTTCCACCACTTTCGTATCGCGCCGTGTCCGGGAAGGTTGATCTTCCCACATGGGACGCCCAGTCTCGATCAATGAAGTCGACTGAATATCAAAGGTAGCAACTGTGCATGGGACGCGCGCGACGCGCGGCGGCTTGTTCACCAGGCCAGCTCCGCGCCTCCGACCTTCCGCGGGTGGACACGCTGCACGGCGGCGGGGCTCTCGCACCGCCGGGACGAGCCGTCAACTCCGACAACACGCAGCAGCACATCGACGCGGCACACCGCGAACCGCCATGATCCGGAGCTACTCGAAAACGCGGTCAGCGACGACACGCTATCCCCACAGCGTACGACTTCGATATCTCCACCACGTGCTCCACGTGAGCTCGCTAGCTCTGCATCATGCATGCAGAGGCACGCAGCAGAGCGTTGAATTCCACCAAGCAGGTACTGTACCCCCGTAGGCCGTGGCATGCACTACATGGAGATGCCTTGGATACATGGAGTATATACTGTGGGAACGTGCTGCCGATAGATCGGATGGATCTCGCGCGCGTGTGCCTACCTACTAGCTTGCCGCCATAACTACAAGCACCCGATCGACGGACGATATTCATACCACGGCAGCGAGTGACCACGCTGGGGCGACCTTCTGTACCCCACCGTACCCGGCGTCAACACCACACCAATGCCCACTGCTGATCTGCAGCGTGATTCTTGGACAGTTGGACGAAATCTCTGGCATGATCCTGGGCAGTCCGAGCCATCGAGCGATCTACACCGAGCCAACTGCATGTACAAGTTGTACCACTATGTCAAGTTACGAGTTAGGCCTTGTTTTGTTGTAGTGGTTTTGAGGGGGAAAAAAAGGATAATCCCCGCAGGGATTAGGTGAAACCACGGTGTTCACCTAAACCCCAGTCTTACGTACCCTCTGTAGCTCGGGGATAAAACGCGAGGTTAGGGTCGCGGTTTATCGTACAGAAGCGCCCTCGTGGTTTCCAGGGGATCAGCGGGGTTCAACCCCGTTAATTTCGGCCAACAAAACGGTCCGTTCATGATTTTTATTGATCCCGGGCTGGGCAGGTATTAACCCGGCTGATCCACTCCAATCCTCCCGTACAAAACGAGGCCTTAAGATCTTCGTCGAGTAACTACGAGAAGAGGCATCGATATGCACTTGTCACACTCAGACTAGTGTGGAAAGAGACATGATTATTCAATGATTTCACTGTAATGGCATCGAAGCTCTTCTTTTTCTTTAACTTGAAAGAATACCCAAGTTCTTATTTCCCAACATTATGCTTTTATTTATTCGAAAGGCCGTTGAAGCTTTCGTCCCCTTGGATACAAGGGGCTATGCCTTTTTCAAGTTAGGCTTCAATTTACAGTTGTCCTCAACAAGAGATGCATGCTCATAACAAGGGGTAGTGGGATAGGGATCAACATTTATAGCAATAGGAGCACTTGGAGTAAGTTTTAACATTTTAGCTTGAAGTTGATCATGGGACTCGGTGAGTTCGGACAGATCACTCTTAAAGGCTTTACGTCCTTTTTTGAGTGTCTCGCGAGTTCAGCATGGCCAATTACAAGCTCATAATTTTGTACTTTAGATAATTAGCAAGTTCAAGAGCATGATCACGTGATTCCTTCAATTTGGCACTAATCCAACTCAGGAGATAGCATAAGAACTTGCTCTTCCTCAAGATATTGAGAAAGCTCGGCTATCTCGTCTGCATAATCACGACCATGGCCTTCCGTAACGAGAAGGCCTCCCCTCGATCAGTCTTCAAGAAGCGCACTGCATTCACCTATTTCAAGCAATAGGGACTCAAATTGCTCATTGGTGTCACCTTTGAGAGTGGATATGAATTTGGCCATGCCACCATCTTCTACATCTACCTCCTTATTTTCCTCCACACAATCCATCAAAGAGGGTTTAGGGTTTAGGGTTGGGATGATAGATTTGGTGGGAGTAGTTACCTTTGTAGCTTTGGCCATGAGGCACTTGTGGGTGATGCTCGTGTTCTTGTTTGGGGAGTTGAAGAAATGCGTTTATGGAGAGGGAGCGGTGATGAGGGCGGAGGAGGCCACTCCAACTACCTCACCACCTTCTTCTACGTTGTTGTAGATGTTCTCCAGATGAGACACCATGGCCTTTTGTTGCTTTTTCTTCATGGAGTTCTTGTTTTTGGAAGAGTTGGAACTTGTCCTATTGAAAACTTGCCTCCATGGTCTTCCTTTTTTTCTCATGTGTGCACTCAGCGATGAGGTGATTGACATTCCCATAATTGTATCATGATCTCAACCATTGAGTTTTTTTTCCTTGAACCCACTTGAGGTGTCCCTTTAGTTGCTTGATTTGAAGTTCTTCTTGTCACCCAAAAAGGATCTTGAGGCTAGATCCATGTGCTCATGGAAAGCATACTTTGTATCCTCAGGGCACCTTGATGTCTCCTCCTCATCTTGCTCTCCATCACCCACTTGAACTAACTTTGCCTTCAATTCTACATTGGATTTATTCAGAACTCGAGCACGAGAAAGGCCATTCTTGGTAATCTTTCTTAGGATTTCCATGGATAGAAACTCGTTGAACTAGTTTTTGAAGACAAGGTGAGAAAATACGGTATTTCATAAACATGTTTTTGTCAAATGGCATAATGGTTTTGAGAAACTTGCGCTTCATCAAAATGTCTGTCCATGCTTTGATGGTCCCTAAGCAAGATTTGTGAGTCTTTGGTAGAGTCCATTGGGGGACTCGTCATCATTCATCACACTAATCTTGAACAACATCAATTTACGAGCATTGAAAACTCAAGTTGCCCATGAACAAGTAGTTAAGATAATGCCACCGTTCTTTTGCGGTCAACTAAGGGCACGATTGTGAATAATCACTATCAATGTATGTACTTTGTGTGAGAAGGTATTGGAGATAAAGTTTTCTAACATAATTGTGCCCTTTACGAACCCAAAAAATCAAAATTAGCTAGATACATAGCCTTCTAGGAGCCGCTCGTTCGACCATAAGTTTAGTTACCATTAACTACAAAGCATAAGTAGGAGTAGATGAAACAGAAATGTGAGATCTAGCACGCACTGAAACCATTAATTTTGAAGGGTAGAGTGGTGTTGTTCTGTCAAACATCGAAGTGGCACATGGCGCACACACATATAGCGCACTCTCGGTCCCCAAATCACCAAGGTAATCGCCCCATCCAAGAACACATGATTCAAAATCTTGCACACCTGAAACTTGCATCCCCTAGGTGAACACATATGTTTACCATTTTGCACATAGATGCATCTTGGCATGGCAAACAAAGGTGCTAGAAGGAGTTTCCAATTTTTGTCATAAAAGTTGTTTTCCATTTTATTAGTGCTAAATGAGATATAATTAATGGAGAGACTACACAAAATACAAGGCAAAGTAGAGCAGATCTGATTTTGATAATAGTAGAACACATCAGATTGCAAAATTCTCGTAGGTAAATATTTTTCACCAATTAACTACTTTTACCCATAATAAATGAGTTCAAGAGATTTTTAAAAATTAATTCAAATATGCACGACAACTATGCAGTATGCACAACAAAAGTTGAAAGATTCAACCATTTCGTATGAATCCCAATGCGACCAATTTTGATCATATTTGAAAAAAAACAAAGAAATATAAAATTATCACAGAAATGAAAATCCAAAGCAAAGAGTCCTTTTAGATTATGTGGTTCCTAGGAAGAATAAAAAAACCGAGTTATGACAATTATTTCTAGAAATCCTTATAAAAATTGCTATATAGTATTCCCTCTGATCAGAAATAATTGTCGGTGACTAGTACAAACTTTGTACTAAGTTTGTACAAAATCATCGATACTTATTTCTGATCGGAGGGAGTATGACTTATCATGGCTTTCAGGCTAAATCACCAAGGATTCGGACAATTTCATTGCTCTCTTCATGATAATGCGCCCCATTTTGCACGTAGTTGCATGTTGGCATGACAAACAGAAGTGCTAGAGTGACTTTACAATTTTTTTCATAAAAAGTTGATTTCTATTTTACCAGTGCTAAATGGGTTTTATTTTGTGAAGAGACAACACAAAATATATGAAAAAGTAGAGCAACTGTAATTTTGATAAATCGTAAAACACCTTAGATGGCAAAATCCCGAAGATCAAATTTTTTCCTTGATTTATGGCTACTTTTACACATTTAAATGAGTTTTGTGTGATTTTCCAAAATTAAGTCAAACTTGCACTACAATTATATCTAGTTTGGCCCAACATTTGGCAAAAATCATTTTAAGGTACCCTAGTGGGGGTCTATGTTGTATCCAAAAGAAAGTTGAAAGATTCGACCATTTGGTATGACTCCCAATACCGCCAATTTTGACCATATTTTGAAAACATCAAAGATATTGTAGAATTATCATAAAATGGAAATCAAATGCAAAGAATCCTTTTTAATTACATTGTTGCTAGGAAAAATACAAAACCTGAGATTTTGTAGCTAAAAAGCCTCATAAGAAATTGCTATCATGTATGACTAATGCTAACTTTGAAGCCAAATCACCTTCAAAACTGTTCCTTCTCTCTCTGTCCCCTGCCGCTTCATCCCTGCCTCCTTCCCCTCATGTATGTTTCTAGGGTTTGCATAATGGGGACTTTTTTGCAAAATCTTGTCGATACAAATTTATTTCCCAATTTTGAAGTACAAGAAAAGATGCTCGTGATGAAATACAAAGGGATTGGAGAAGGGAATATAACGGAAGATGAGAAGATGAAACTAGAGCTAAACATCACTGATATCATCCGTAAACACAACATCTAGGGCGATGAGACTATGTTGAAGATAAGGAGGCTCAAAACATATGCACTCGAGAAGTAAATATACCTACGATATGCATTGTGGAATGTGGACTACTATTATCCTAGTATCGCTTATCATTGCAATGTTCAAATTAATAGTAGGATTTTCAAGAAACACAAGATAGTTGTATGTTATCCTAGTCTCGACATCACTCCAACTTCTCCTCGTCATACTACCTCTCCTTGCCCATGCTCTGTCCATATTTACCTACACCAAGGTGGAGATCTATGGACAAAGCAAAGAGAAAGAATCAAAGGGGCGGAATCACGACCACCACCTCTACTAGCCCTCTCCCCTTTGAAAGGAATATGCCCGAGAGGCAATAATAAAGTTGTTATTATATTATTCCGTGTTCATAATAGATGTTTATTTCTCATGCTAGAATTGTATTAATCGGAAACATTAATACTTGTGTGATTAATAAACTAAAAGGGTTCCTAGTAAAGCCTCTCTTTTATACTAGCTCGTTGATTAACCGATGATCAAGGTTTCCTGATCATGAACATTGGATGTTGTTAATAACGGGGTCATATCATTAGAAGAATGATGTGATGAACACTCACACCCATAGTACGAATAGCAATACGATCAAGTCATCAAGTTCTTTGCTATATCAAACTCATACGAAATAGTTCTAATCCTCAGACCATGAGATCATGTTAATCACTGATACCGGAAGAGTGCTTTGATGATATCAAACGTCACACCATCACAGGGTGATTATAAAGGTTGATTTGGGTATTCTAAAAGTGTTAGTTGAGGCTCATGGATCAAGAGTGGAATTTGTCCGACCCGATGACGGGAAGATATTCTCTGGGCCCTTCTCGGTGATATTGCATTAGAATCGCTTGCAAGCATGTGACTAGGTCACAGGAATGCATTATCACGGAACGAGTAAAGAGACTTGTCGGGAACGAGATCGAACTAGGTATGGTTGATACCAAATGATCGGATCTCGGACAAGTAATAATATCGCGAGACAAAAGGAATTAACTATGTTCGTTACTGGTTCACACGATCACTAGTTCATCGTTGAGTAAGTGGGAGTCATCATGGATTTCCAGATCCCGCTGTTGATTATTGATCGGAGAGGAGTCTCGATCATGTCCATGTTATTCACGAACCGTAGGGTGACACACTTAAGGTTCGCCGTCGTTTTTGAGTGGATACGATACTCCGATCGAATTACAGGACAGCATGCGGGTTATTTCAAAAAAGCACCGAAATTGTTTCGGATATCAAAATAACTCAAGGGTGTATTTGTTAATGTTTGTTAATTGAATCAATTAACAAATATTAAAGAAATAAAAATGTTTTATTAAATCAATAAGTGTGAATTTTAATTAGCATGAATGTCATGCATTAAAATGGGGGTTACCTCATGTTGATGAGGGGGTTACCACCATGAAGGGAATGAAGAGGGGGTCATGAGAAGAGGAGGAGACCCTCCTTGGCCGGCCACCCCTTGGGGGCTGCCCCTCCTCCTCTATATAAACCCCTCCCTCTTCTCCATGTCACACACTTCTTGATCCTCCCCTCCCTCGCATAGTTGTTGCCCAATTTCCGTCTCTGCTTAGCGAAGCTCTGCCGGAATTGTAGTTTGTAGTTCATACACTTGGAGAAGTGTGTGGTGGAGTGTCCGGCGGATCCCTTCTTCCGCTGCCCCGCTGGACCGAGGGCGTGGAGGAGTCGACATCGAGCTGTACGTGTGACCGAGCACGGGGGCGCTGCCACTTGTGGCGCCGTGTACACGATCTTGTGATCGTCAAGTGAACCACTACGTCGACTACGTCAAGTGAACAACTACGTCGACTACGTGCGTCTACATCGACTCTCCATCGTCAACGTTTGTGCGGGAACGTAATCTCCGCTTACGGTCGTCGAGGGTTAGTCTCCGTTGCTACCACCTCGTAGAGTATCTTGGCTAGTTTATGTGTTCTTGCGTAGGAAAATTTTTGTTTTCTATGCTACAAACCCATCAGTGGTATCAGAGCCATATCTATGCGTAGTTGGTATGCACGGCTAGAACACATGTGGATGTGGGCGTTGATGATCATGTTATTGCAATTTTTTTGTATTTTGGATCATAGTGGCATAGTGGGATTGAAGCTGCCCGAGACTAACCTTACATGACCGCGTTCACGAGACTTGTCCCACACTTGACATGCTTCGGCATATGTGGCTTTGCGGGTGTATGTTTCTCCCACTATAGTTATGATCTATTTTACAAATAGTTGTTAATAATATTTTTTATCACCGTTGTGGTTTCATGTTCGTAGGTAAGAACGGTTCTTCCTAGAAAGCCCCAAACCACGTAAAATATGCAAGACAAATTAGAAACGTCTAACTTGTTTTTGCAGGGCATGTGATGTGATATGGTTAAATTGTTTATGTTACAAATTGTATGCGATGATCCTTTTTGTAAGTTATAAACAACCGGCAGGAGCCATATGGTTGTCTTTATATTTAAATGGCATGCGTGCCGAATATATATATCCAAGTGATATATTGTAATGGAGGAAGACAACCAAGGTGGCGCGCCATGGACCTTGGTGCTACGCCGGTGAAATGATGGAGATCATACCATGACGCACAAGATGGAGATCGAATGCGTGAAGGACCATATCATATCACATTATATATGCATGTGATGTTTATCCTTTTATGCATCTTATTCTGCTTAGATTTGATCGCGCGGTAGCATTATAAGATGATCCCTCTCACATAAATATCAAGATAAAAAATGTGTTCTCCCATAACATGCACCGTCAAGAAAGTTTGTCGTTTTGAGACACCTCGTGATGATCGGGTGTGATAGACTCTACGTTCACATACGACGGGTGTAAGACAGTTTTACACACGCAAATGTTATGGTTCTACTTGGCGAGCCTAGCATGTACAGACATGGCCTCAGAACACGAACCGAAAGGTTAAGCATGAGTCATATGGTTGATATGATGAACATGGTGATGTTCGCCTTTGAAACTACACCGTTGCACGTGATGATCGGTTGCGGTGTAGTGGATTTGGTTCATGTAATCACTTAAGATAACTAGGAGGGATGTTGTTTTAAGTGGGAGTTCACGTAGAATTTGATTTAACATGAACTCATTCTATTATGAACTTAGTCTAAATTCACTTTGCAAATAATTTGTAGATCATGGCACCACCTGCTCTAAATTTCAATGCGTTCATGGAGAAAGAAAAACTAGCCACCAACGGTAGCAACTTCACCAACTAGGCACTTAACTTGAGGATCCTCCTCAATGCCTCTCAAAAGGGCTATGTGCTTGAGGCACCGCTAGGTAACCCGCCTGCAGAAGATGCTCCCGATGAAGAGAAAAATGTTTTTCTGACTCGTAAGGAGGACCACAGTTTAGTTCATTGTGGCATACTGTATGGACTTGAGCTGGAGCTGCGAAAACGTTTCGAGAACAACAACGCTTATGATACAATGGGAGAGTTGAAACTGATCTTCGACTCCCATACTGCCGTAGAGAGTTATGATGCTTCAGAAAAGTTCTTTAGCTGCATGATGGAAGAGAACAACTCCGTTAGTGAGCACATACTCAAAATGTCTGGGTACGCCGATAAGCTCATCTCTTTGGGAATAACGATTCCCAATGAGTTGGGAATACATCGGGTTCTCCAATCTCTCCCACCTAGCTTCAAGGGCTTTATGATGAACTACAACATGCAGGGCATGAGGAAGTCTCTCCCCGAGCTTCTCTCAATGCTTAAGACTGCAGAAGTGGAGATCAAAAAGGAACATCAAGTGTTGATGGTCAATAAGACCACTAGTTTCAAGAAAGGTAGAAAGGATAATAAGTCCAAGGGTAGAAACAAGAAGGACGACAAATCTGTTGCCGGTTCTGAGAGGAAACCCAAGGCTGGTCCTAAACCTGAAACTGAGTGCTTCTACTGCAAGGAAACGGGGCACTGGAAGCGCAACTGCCCAAATTATCTGGCGGATAAGAAGAACGGGAAGATTAACAAAGGTATATATGATATACATGTTATTGATGTGTACCTTACTAGTAGTCGCAATAGCACCTGGGTATTTGATACTGGTTCGGTTGCTCACATATGTAACTCGAAATAGGGGCTAAAGAATAAGCGACAACTTGCGAAGGATGAGGTCACGATGTGCGTCGGCAATGGATCAAAAGTTGATGTGATCGCCGTCGGGACGCTGCCTCTACATTTACCATCTGGATTAGTTTTAAACCTGAATAAATGTTATTTGGTGCCTGCGTTGAGCATGAACATTATATCCGGATCTTGTTTAAAGCGAGACAATTATTCATTCCAGTCTGAGAACAATGGTTGTTCGATTTATATGAATAATATCTTTTATGGACATGCACCTGAGAAGAAAGGTTTATTTCTTTTGAATCTTGATAGTGATGAAACACATATTCATAATGTGAATGCCAAAAGAATTAAGTCAAATGATGATATAGCCGCATACATGTGGCACTGCCGTTTAGGTCATATTGGTGTTAAACGCATGAAGAAGCTTCATTCGGATGGACTTCTGGAATCACTTGATTATGAATCATTTGAGACATGCGAGCCATGTCTTATGGGCAAGATGACTAGAACGCCGTTTTCCGGTTCAATGGAACGGGCGACAGACTTATTGGAAATCATACATACCGATGTATGTGGACCTATGAGTGTGCCGGCGCGTGGTGGATATCGTTATTTTGTTACTTTCACTGATGACTTAAGTAGATATGGGTATATTTACTTAATGAAACACAAGTCTGAAACGTTTGAAAAGTTCAAAGAATTTCAGAGTGAAGTAGAAAATCATCGTAACAGAAAGATTAAATTTCTACGATCTGATCGTGGAGGAGAATATCTTAGTTACGAGTTTGGCGCACATATGAGAGAATGTGGAATAGTTTCACAACTCACTCCCGCTGGAACGCCACAACGAAATGGTGTATCCGAACGTCGTAACCGTACCTTATTGGATATGGTTCGGTCTATGATGTCTCTTACTGATCTGCCACTATCTTTTTGGGGTTATGCGCTAGAAACAGCCGCTTTCACTTTAAATAGGGCTCCATCTAAATCCGCTGAAATGACACCGTATGAATTATGGTTTGGAAACAAACCTAAGCTGTCATTTCTAAAAGTTTGGGGATGCGATGTTTATGTGAAGAAACTTCAGCCTGATAAACTCGAACCCAAAGCGGAAAAATGCGTCTTCATAGGATACCCTAAAGAAACAATTGGGTACACCTTCTATCACAGATCCAAAGGCAAAGTGTTTGTTGCTAAGAACGGATCCTTTTTGGAGAAGGAGTTTCTCTCGAAAGGTGTGAATAGTAGGAAGGTAGAACTCGATGAGGTTATTGAACCTCCTCTTCATGAATTGGCGAGTGGCGCAGCGCCGGAAACCGTTCCGGTGGTGACTTCACCAAATGAAGTGGGAGCTAATGATGAAGATCATGAAACTCTAAAAGAGGATGCTACCGAACCTCGCAGGTCGACAAGAACACGTGCCACTCCTGAATGGTACGGTGATCTTATCGTAAATGCCATTGTTGAGAACGATGACCCTGCGACGTATGATGAAGCAATGATGAGCCCAGATTCCAACAAATGGCATGAAGCCATGAAATCCGAAATGGAATCCATGTATGAAAACCAAGTATGGACTTTGGTGGAACTTCCCAATGACCGAAAGGCCGTTGAGAATAAATGGATTTTCAAAAAGAAAACAGACGCTGATGGTAATGTGACTGTCTATAAAGCACGACTTGTCGCAAAAGGTTTCCGACAAATTCAAGGAATTGACTACGATGAGACTTTCTCACCCGTAGCGATGCTAAAGTCTGTTAGGATTATGTTAGCAATTGCTGCATTTTTCGATTATGAAATTTGGCAGATGGATGTGAAAACCGCGTTCCTTAATGGTAACATTGAGGAAGAGTTGTACATGGTACAGCCCAAGGGTTTTGTTGATCCTAAGGATGCTGACAAGGTATGCAAACTTCAGCGATCCATCGATGGACTGAAGCAAGCATCCCGGAGTTGGAATCTCTGTTTTGACGAAGTTATCAAAGGGTTTGGATTTGTCAAAACTTATGGAGAAACTTGTATTTACAAGAAAGTGAGTGGGAGCTCTGTAGCATTTCTAATATTATATGTGGATAACATATTGCTGATTGGAAATAATACGGAACTTTTGAAGAGCGTAAAAGATTACTTAAACAGTAAGTTTTCGATGAAAGACCTTGGTGAAGCGGCATATATTTTAGGCATCAAAATCTATAGAGATAGATCAAGACGCTTAATTGGGCTATCACAAAGTACATACCTTGACAAGATTCTAAAGAGGTTTAGAATGGAGGATAGTAAGAAAGGGTTCTTACCTATGTTGCAAGGAAAGATCTTGAGTAAGACTCAAGGTCCGGCTATAGCTGAAGATAGAGAAGAGATGAATAAGATTCCCTATGCCTCTGCCATAGGCTCTATCATGTATGCCATGTTATGTACAAGACCAGATGTGGCACATGCTATTAGTTTGACTAGTAGGTACCAATCTGATCCAGGTTTGGAACACTGGACGGCGGTCAAGAATATCCTTAAGTACTTACGAAGGACTAAGGATATGTTTCTCGTATATGGCGGTGAAGAAGAGCTCGTCGCAAGTTGTTACGTCGATGCTAGCTTCGACACTGATCCGGATGACTCTAAGTCTCAATCCGGGTACGTATTTGTTATGAATGGAGGAGCAGTAAGCTGGAGGAGTTCCAAGCGAAGCGTAGTGGCGAGATCAACAATAGTGGCGGAATACATTGCTGCTTCAGAAGCGGCGGAGGAAGCAGTTTGGATGAACGAGTTCATATCCGAACTGGGTGTGGTTCCGAGTGCATTGGATCCAATGGTTATCTATTGCGACAACAATGGTGCCATAGCCAATACTCAGGAGCCAAGGTCTCACAAGAAATTCAAGCATGTAAAGCGCCGATTTCACTCCATCCGTGAGCATGTCATGGATGGTGATGTAAAGATTTGCAAAGTACACACGGATCTGAATGTAGCAGATCCGCTGACTAAAGCTCTCCCCAAGGCAAAACATGATCAGCACCAGAACTCAATGGGTGTTAGATTCATCACTATGTAATCTACATTATTGACTCTAGAGCAAGTGGGAGACTGAAAGGAATATGCCCGAGAGACCATAATAAAGTTGTTATTATATTATTCCGTGTTCATAATAGATGTTTATTTCTCATGCTAGAATTGTATTAATCGGAAACATTAATACTTGTGTGATTAATAAACTAAAAGGGTTCCTAGTAAAGCCTCTCTTTTATACTAGCTCGTTGATTAACCGATGATCAAGGTTTCCTGATCATGAACATTGGATGTTGTTAATAACGGGGTCATATCATTAGAAGAATGATGTGATGAACACTCACACCCATAGTATGAATAGCAATACGATCAAGTCATCAAGTTCTTTGCTATATCAAACTCATACGAAATAGTTCTAATCCTCAGACCATGAGATCATGTTAATCACTGATACCGGAAGAGTGCTTTGATGATATCAAACGTCACACCATCACAGGGTGATTATAAAGGTTGATTTGGGTATTCTGAAAGTGTTAGTTGAGGCTCATGGATCAAGAGTGGAATTTGTCCGACCCGATGACGAGAAGATATTCTCTGGGCCCTTCTCGGTGATATTGCATTAGAATCGCTTGCAAGCATGTGACTAGGTCACAGGAATGCATTATCACGGAACGAGTAAAGAGACTTGTCGGGAACGAGATCGAACTAGGTATGGTTGATACCAAATGATCGGATCTCGAACAAGTAATAATATCGCGAGACAAAAGGAATTAACTATGTTCGTTACTGGTTCACACGATCACTAGTTCATCGTTGAGTAAGTGGGAGTCATCATGGATTTCCAGATCCCGCTGTTGATTATTGATCGGAGAGGAGTCTCGATCATGTCCATGTTATTCACGAACCGTAGGGTGACACACTTAAGGTTCGCTGTCGTTTTTGAGTGGATACGATACTCCGATCGAATTACAGGACAGCATGCGGGTTATTTCAGAAAAGCACTGAAACTATTTTGGATATCGAAATAACTCAAGGGTCTATTTATTAATGTTTGTTAATTGAATGAATTAACAAATATTAAAGAAATAATTTTTTTTATTAAATCAATAAGTGTGAATTTTAATTAGCATGAATGTCATGCATTAAAATGGGGGTTACCTCATGTTGATGAGGGGGTTACCACCATGAAGGGAATGAAGAGGGGGTCATGAAGAGGAGGAGACCCTCCTTGGGCGGCCACCCCTTGGGGGCTGCCCCTCCTCCTCTATATAAACCCCTCCCTCTCCTCCATGTCACACACTTCTTGATCCTCCTCTCCCTCGCATAGTTGCTGCCCAATTTCCGTCTCTGCTTAGCGAAGCTCTGCCGGAATTGTAGTTTGTAGTTCATACACTTGGATAAGTGTGTGGTCGAGTGTTCGGCGGATCCCTTCTTCTGCTGCCCCGCTGGACCGAGGGCGTGGAGGAGTCGACGTCGAGCTGTACGTGTGACCGAGCACGGGGGCGCTGCCACTTGTGGCGCCGTGTACACGATCTTGTGATCGTCAAGTGAACCACTACGTCGACTACGTCAAGTGAACAACTACGTCGACTACGTGCGTCTACATCGACTCTCCATCGTCAACGTTTGTGCGGGAACGTAATCCCCGCTTACGGTCGTCGAGGGTTAGTCTCCGTTGCTACCACCTCGTAGAGTATCTTGGCTAGTTTATGTGTTCTTGCGTAGGAAAATTTTTGTTTTCTATGCTACGAACCCATCACCCTTCACATGCTTATTCCAGTTGCGTAACTCCGTTTGTTGTTTTCATCGAAGACGGCTGAGGGTGTTTGTAGTTGGAAGAAGCTTATGATGGGCAGTAAAGCTATTGCTCTTCCTCTCATTGTCCACATTTCTTGACACCTTGTGTTGTTCTCTCTAGGAGAGGCCTAGAAGTTATCAAGATCCATGGACAAATTAAACTGGAAGAATCACCATTGGCCACCATGGAAGCCAAGCGCCAACACCATCATTCATCGCCTCCTGTTGTAGCCAAGGACCAAGAGGAGGAGGAACAGCTACATGGATGGGCAGAATCATCGGAGCTAAGCATAGATGATGTCAAGCGGTGGTGCCATCGTTGGTCGCCTCCCACTGCAGCCAAGGACCAAGAGGAGGAGGAGAAGCCGCACAAACGTGCAAATCCTCGGATCCAAGCATGTACAAAGCCAAGAGGTGGCATCATCGTTTGTTGCTTCCCGCTGCAGCCGAGGACCCAGAAGAGGAGGAGAAGATGCACAGATGGGCGGAATCATTGGAACCAAGCGTGGACGAATCCAAGCGGTGGCGCCACCGTTCGTCACCGCCCGTGTAGCGGATGCTATAGATTTAGTCAATTTAGGTTTTCAAATAAATTTACTTTCTTGCCATATTAAATTATGCCATTAGTTTGTATAAATATAGTTTAATTAAGATGAAATGTTATTGGCATCTGGTTTTGTTTTATTTTTATCTTCACGGCAACACATAAGCAACCATTAAAAAGTAAAACACAAGGTGGTCAACATTGTCAATAGCAGTCAGACAATTAATAGAGGGGTAAAATAGCCCGTCGGGTGTCAACACGTGGAAAACCCCAGGGAAATAGGTCATTGTAACAACATTTTACAGGTCTCACTCATGTGAGAATCTGTGTCAAGGAACAGTCAAAGGGCTTAACTGAACAGAAAATCTCGGTGTGGATATTCATGAGGCTAGGTGATGGCGCGGTGTTGAATGGTGCCAGAAAACTTGTTGGTGTTTTGTTGGCGTGTAATTGATGATGTAAATGACTGGCCAGTTGGGAACCCCAAGAGAAGGTGTGATGAATATAGCAGCAAGTTCTCTCTCAGTTATGAAACCAAGGTTTATCAATCCAGTAGGAAAAAGCCAAACTCCAGAAGGTGATGCCTGCTAGCCTAGTGACACTCCAACAAGGGCGCCGTTTACGACACTTGTCGGCGCGTCTTCAACTAGTAGCAACGCGGAACCTGCACACAACACAACCAAGAACTTTGCTCCCAACTTATGATGAGGTTGTCAATCTCACCGGTTTGCTATAAACAAAGGAATGAGCGTATCGAGTGGAAAGCAATAGTAGTATGCAAGAAATTAAACAGTGCGAGTAAAGTAAACAGGTGATAGCAATGTAAAGGAAATTGGACCGGGGTCCACAGTTCACTAGTGGTGTCTCTCCATAAGATAAATAATGACATGCTGGGTAAACAAATTACAGTTGGGCAATTGATAGAATAAAGATAACGTGCATATGTCAAGAGGATCACTATGAGATTTACTCTGGGCATTACAACAAGATACATAGACCGCCATCCAACTGCATCTATGACTAATAATCCACCCACGGGGAATCATCCGAGGACCCCATGAATATTAAGTTGCGAACAACAGATAACTGCATTAAGCAAAGTGTGTAATGTAAACAAAGCATATGCCCTTGGACATAAGAATGTTGTTTTCTCCCTAGTGGCAACAGCACATCTACAATCTTAGAGGTTTCTGTCACTCCCCCGGATTAAATAGAGGCATGAACCCAACTATCGAGCATAAATACCCTCTCTTGGAGTCACTAGTATCTACTCGGCCAAGATAGCTACTAACAACGGAGAGCATACAAGATCATAAACAACATAGAGATAACATAAGATAATATTCAACACACCAACTCAATCATAACACCAATATTCATCGGATCCCAACAAACACAACATGTAGAATTACATAACGGTGATCTGAATCATGTAAGGCAGCTCACGAGATCTAAACATGAAGCACATGGTGGAGAAGACAACCAACTAGCTACTGCTATGGACCCATAGTCCAAGGTATACTACTCACTCATCGCGCCGGAGGCAAGCATGGCAATGAAGAAGACCTCCGGTGGTGATTCCCTTCTCTGGCAGGGTACCGGGAAGAGCTTCTGGACCCTCCCGATCTCAGGTCGACGACGGCGGCGGATTGCGATGTGTTTCTGGAAAATTGATCGGGTCTTTAGGTTTTTCCCATCGGGGGGTCTCTATAGGCGAAAGGGCAGCGTCAGAGGTGGACCAGAGGCCCTAACCATAGGGCGGCGCGGCCAGGGCCTGGGCCGCACCCCCTGGTGGTGAGCCCACCCTCTGGCTTGGCTCCGTCTCCTCTTCAGTCTTCTGGAAGCTTCGTTTAATATCTGGATGTTCGGCTTTTGTTTCGTCCAATTCTGAGAATATTTCCTATGTAACTTTTCTAAAACACAAAAATAGCAGAAAACAGGGAACTGGCACTGTGGCATCTTGTTAATAGGTTAGTTTCGGAAAATGCATAAAAATGCCACAAAGTGTAACGAAACACTAAGCAAATGGTGTAAAAACAAGCATGGAGCATCAAAAATTATAGATACATTTGAGATGTATCAAGCATCCCCAAGCTTAACTCCTACTCGTCCTCGAGTAGGTAAGTGATAACAAAGAATAATTTTTGAGGTGACATGCACCTACACAATCTTGATCATCTATGTAAGCATTGAGTGCTGGGATCAAAAGAACTTAAAACATGGGCATGAAAGATATAATCTTGATAGAAGAAACTTAGCAACCATGTTATAACATGAAAAAGAACACAAACGAAAGATCATGAAAATGAAACAATGAAAGTCAAACGTGTATTCAAATCATAAGGAAAAACATAGCAAATGGTTTTCAGCTTGTCCTTCATGGAATAGCAAAACATAAATACATAGGACACCTTCAAGTTTAAGAGGGCGACTAGATACAAATAATTTAAGAACAAGTGAAACCAACATCATGAATCAATCAATGAAAACTTTGGGACTATGCACATTATACTAAGAATGAAAACTATGCTCTCTTAGACGGTGCATAAAGGTAGAAGGTGGTGACTCAACATAAAAGTAAAAGAAAGGCCCTTCGCAGAGGGAAGCAGTGATTGCAAGTTTCATAAACCTTTAAAAATTATGGTACTTACTAGCTTTGAGCTCTCATTGCCCCCATCATAGGCATCTTGAATGGTTAAAGTTAATGCGAGTACAATTATGAAGCATATGCTTCACAAATCATAAGTTGAAAACCTCGTGTCCCGTGAAGTACGAATACCCAAACCTCATGCTACTCGACTTAGAGTCCCAAGCAAGCTCTTGTCATTGTAAATATATGTGTATCATTGAGAACCACCAACGGGGTACCTCCTGCCCGATGACATGGAACAATCCCACATCAAAATGACAAGACAAACAGATAATGAACACCTCGACATCTCTTTTATTTACTATAGGTATAGCTTTTTATTTTGAGATGCGTCATCCAATGTCCACTATGGGCATCCTGTAAATTTACACCATAAATTATGCATGGCTTAGATTAGTGGCCTAGGCGTTTCTCTAACACATATAAGAACTTCATGATCCCACAAGATTCCCAACTTGTTTCATATCGCGAGTATCCATAAACAAAAGATCACAATATCAACTCAAATAAGAAGTGTAATGTTGAAAGCTTACCCCATGACGGCATGGTTTGGCTAATTTCCAACTTACAACTTGCAAGCATAACAACTCAACATAAGAGAGCCACAATGTCAAATTTTTAAGAACGAGAAAAGTAAAGTATGCCATCAGGTTCGTGAGAGCTTTACTGACCAATTTTCACATAACACCAAAAAGAGTTTAATTTGAAGGATATATAAAAGCAAGTCAAATGTACTTTGGAATAGCAAATTGCTAATAGGTATATATGGTGGACACATTGGAACAACATGGTTTTTAGGAGTTGGATGCACGAGTAGAGCTCATACTCAGTACAAAATGAGGGCTAGCAAAAGACTGGGAGCGACCAACTAAGAGAGCAATAACGGCCATAATCATGCAAAGCGACAAAGCAACATTAAAAGAAGCATAAGATGGCATCAAAAGTCAAAAACTAAATGATCATAGAGGCTTATGGTGACTTTGTATGAGTCTAACATGTGTGAGCATGCGCCAAGTCAACCCAAATAAAGCATCAAGGAGAAAACCAAAATAATGCTTCCAAATAATAAAAACAATGCATGATTTTTTTAAAGGCTCATTAAGCAATCTCAGTCATTTGAGACAAGTTATGCTACATCAAAACCACTAAGCATACTATCAAAAAGACATCAAGTATGACATGCAAAAGCCTAGGCCGCAGTCTACACAAGCTCCTTTTTGTACCACTTTTTTGCATGAAACTTTTTCTCTTTTCCAACACCATTCGAACCTTTTTGACATAACTCTTTTGATGAAAACCAACATAGATCAGAGGTCAAAATACACCTTGATGCAAAGATATAACAAGATCTGAACACAAATCAAGGCGAAAAATGAAAGCTAAACGCAGTAGCAGAAAAAGAGAACACTCGTTGAACAATAAGAGTGAAAAACTGAGTGTTCTTGGCAAATAAAAAGCAAGGCAACTTCTCCAAAAGAAATTTGTTGGGGTCCAACAATTTATTGCAGCAAACAAAACTAAACAAAACTGAAAACTAAAATAACTGACGCTCCAAGAAAAATACATAGTGCATGAAGCAATTAAAATATAGTGTGTTGAAAGGTGACCTGATTTTTGCCGATGAAGAAGGGTGCCTCGGGGGCATCCCAAGCTTTAATGCTTGTACCTCTTGGATATTTATTGGGGTGCGTGGGCATCCCCAAGCTTGAGCTTTTTTCCATTCTTCAACTCATCTCATCATTCTCCAATCCCTACACTTGAAAACTTCCTTCATACAAAACTCAACACAATTCTATTAGCAACATTAGTGTAAGCATAATAATGAATCAACCCCTTTTTGCTTCAGGTTTCAAATCAAAACCACCACATATAAAGCATATACTACTGTAGCAACTTCCCCAAAAGTTCTGTGATAAAAAAAACTAAAAAAAAGCGATCGAGAGGCAAACACAAATAGTGGCAGAAATCTGTCAAAACAGAATAGCTGACAAAGGTCGATTTTTTATAGGGTTTTATGTTGCTCAAATAAAAAAGTGTTAAACTAATGAAAGTTTGGATATAAACTGGGGCATATGCATAAGAAATCGCAGGTCCAAAAGATATTCTAAAAATTTTCACGAATTTTTACGGTGCAGCACCAAAATCTGTTTTAGGACAGCAACATCCTCAAATCTTACCTCACTCAAATTAGAGGCTTCTCGTGGCACAAAAACGAAATAAAAATGATAAGGAGAGGTCATTACAGTAGTAATAACTTCCAAGACTCAAATAAAAGAAAAAGAACTGAAAGTAAAACAATGGGTTATCTCCCAAGAGTGCTTTTCTTTAACGCCTTTGAGCTAGGCTCAGTAATTTGAGAAAATGCTCACATAAGAAATATGAATTGAAGCAAAAGAGAGCATCAAGGAGCAAATATGAAACACATTTAAGTCTAACCCAATTCCTATGCATAGGAATCTTATAAGAAAATAAATCAAAGAAGCACATAGTAACAAGCACGGGTAGATAAAATAAGAGCAACTTCAGAACTTTCAATATAAAGAGAGGTGTTTTAGTAACATGAAAATTCCAACAACCATATTTTCCTCTATCGTAATAATTTTTAGTAGCATCATGAACAAACTCAACAATATAAATATCACACTCATACTCCTTTGTTAAGCATGGAGGGCTATCAAATAAGGTATTAGTTAAAGAGTTACTCTTATTGGGAGGTAGACATGGGTAGCTCCATTCTTCCTCCTCTTGATCATCACTCTCCTCCTTTTTTTCATCTAATGAGCCTCCAGTTTCAGCAATTTCTTCTTCCATAGGATCCTTCAAGGCATTAGTCTCTTTCGTTGGAGAGCATCTATTAAGATATTTAAGAATATAGCCATTTTCTTCCTTGTAATTATCGAAGCTGAAAGAGCATTTGCCCCCATGTGTGGTTTTGGTAATTAATGACAATCCCTATGGACTAATGTTTGCATCGAGTTTTATTTGTAGGACTTGTCCGTAGACAACGCTTGAGCCATTTGTTGGTTTCAAGGTTGTAAGAAGTTGCAAATAAAGAAGTCTATGTGATGATCAAGGGAGTTGAGCCTATATAGAGTGTGTCTTGAGGAATAAGATGGAGTGAGATCTCATGTGCATTCTCAAGACATCATCATTATGAAGGAAGAAGATGAAGTGCAATGATTGATCAAGTTGAGGTGCAAGTTCAAGATAGGCATCTAGAAGATATCATTTGCTTGAAGCTCGGTGTCCATTTGGTGGTAATGGACATGTGAAGATATTTCTACTAGTGTCTCTCCCATAGTGAAGTATGGGGGAGCAATCCGCAAGACTTCACCGAGCAAGCGCAATCAAGAAAGGTAGTCCAACTTGAGGAGATCAAGATCGTCACCATCTAGCTCTAGTTCAAGTGGATTGCACAAGGCAAAGGTTTGTTCTTGATAGGTTTTCTCTTCTACCGGTCTCGTGTGTTAGTTTGGAGACCGGGTTATAGGATTGGTAGCCGTACTATCAAGAGGGGCTCTCGAGTGAGTAACTTAATTGTATCGTTCGGAGAGAGCTCAAACCTTTGCATACTTGGCATTATCTTTCTTGGTTCTTATTTGGCTTTTATCCTTCTGAGGTTCTAGAGCTTGTGGTTATTTCCATGACAAGCTCTAGGTCATCAAAAATGGATTTTGTATGGAACTCTTATTGTGTTTTTTGGTGTTTGGAGGTTTTACCGGTTCTTCTTTATAGCTAAGTCAAACCTTTTATCTTTTGGATTCATCCTCCTTTGTTGGACTATGATGTTTATATGGATGAAGTTGTAGAGCTCATTGTGGTGATTCCAACGAGCCCAAGATCATCAAAAACGGAGTTCAGATGCAAAAGTTACAGCCGTTTTCGTACTGATGTTTTCCCCAGGGCCGGAAATTCCGCCCCCGAGACCGGAATTTCCGGGGGGCGGAAATTCCATAATTTCCGGCCCTGCGAAATTCTGCTAAGTCTTTTGTGGTGCAACCTGCAGTAGGGGGGGCGGAAATTTGGGCCGGAAATTTTATAAGGGGGGCAGAAATTCCGCCCCCGGGCCGGAATTTCCGCCCCCGAGGCCGGAATTTCCGGGTTAAAGTTCCTGTAACGGTCAGATTTCGTGCGAGGGCTATATAAAGCCACTTCTTCCTCATTTGGAGGTTGGCTCTTCTATTTCTCTCTCCTCCATTATTGACCTTGAAGAGCTTGCCCTTCCTCCCCATCCCTCCCACGTTTCTTGCATCTTTTTGAGGGAAAAGAGAGAGGAGATCTAGATCTACTTTTCCACCAATCATTATCTCCTCTATGTGAGGGGAACCTATTGGATCTAGATCTTGGAGTTCTTTGTGGATTTCCTCCTTGTTCTTCCTCTCATATCCCTCCATAGCATCTGTTGCTTTGGTAGGATTTGGGAGAGAAGGATTTGAGCACTTCGTGTGTTCTTGCCATTGCATTTGGTGCATCGGTTTGAGTTCTCCTCAGAGATTCGGTAGTGAAAGTTCGTTGAGCTTTTTACTCTTGGGTTCTTGGAACCCTAGACGGCTTAGTGGCTTAGTGGTTTCTTGGGGACCTCCAATTGAGTTGTGGAGATCTTCCCAAGCTTTGTGGTGCCTCCGTGGCAATTACTTGGGGACCTCCAATTAAGTTGTGGAGATCTTCCCAAGCTTCGTGGTGCCTCTGTGGCAATTACTTGGGGACCTCCAATTAAGTTGTGGAGATCTTCCCAAGCTTTGTGGTGCCTCAGTGGCGATTCTTGGGAGCCTCCAATTGAGTTGTGGAGATTGCCCCAAGCTTGTACGGGTTCGGTGACCGCCCTCAAGTGTCCCATAGTGGTCGGGTCTTCCATCTTGGTGGGAGGGCTCGAGGAGATTACGGTGAGCCTCCGTGGCGTTTGGGGAGCCTTGTGCCTCCACACCGCTCCAACGGAGATTAGCACTCGCAAGGGTGTGAACTTCGGGATACATCATTGTCTCCGCGTCCCTCGGTTATTTCTATACCCGAGCTCCTTTACTTATGCAATTTACTTTGTGATAGCCTTCGTGCTTGAAGTTATATATATCTTGCTATCTCATAGTTGCTTATCTTGTCTAGCATAAGTTGTTGGTGCACATAGGTGAACCTAGTTTGTTTAGGTTTTGTATGCTTGGCAAATTAAACGTTAGTTTTATTCCGCATTTGTCAAGCCACTCGTAAAAGTTTTAAATCGCCTATTCACCCCCCTCTAGGCGACATCCTTGTACTTTCATTTGGTATCAGAGCGGGTCTCTCATTTTTAGGCTTCACCGCCTTGAGAGCAAAGATGTCGGCTAGGGGATTAGTGCACAATCACACTTTTATATTTGATGGCACTAATTATGATATATGGAAAACTTGCATGCTTATCCACTTTCGAGATATGGACCCAAATATAGAGAGAATTTTAGATATGGGTTTCTCTCCTCTTAAGGATCCCCAAAGTCTATCTTTAGAGGAGAAGAGAAACTCTTATCTTAATTCTCGAGCTACTAATGTGCTTGTTGATTTTGTGAGTGATGCAGTTATTCTTGCAATCATGCCTTTCCATAGCGCTCATGAGTTTTGGACAAAGCTTCAAGACAAATATGATATGTCCAACAAGATTGAGGATGATTGTATTCCCTCCACTTCCGGTCGTGATGAACTCTCTTCCACTTCACCAAAGTGTAGCAAGACACAAGGTAACTCTATGGTGAGTGGTGATGGAAATTGCAATGTTGATAGTGAGCTTACTTGTGATGATCATTCATCTCTATCTCATTGCCATGATTCATCTTTGGACTTAAACACTTCTAGCACCATAAATGCTTTACATGCTTGTGTTGATACTCCTTGCATATCATGTGTATGCTCCTTGAACACATCTCATAATGATATGCTCACTTCGTCTTGTTGCCATGATATAAATACCTCTAGTTCCTCTAGTTGTTGTGTGTCTAACAATGTAGAGGAAACCGGAAATTCTATTGGCCAAGACATGGTGTCTCTTGGAGCTTCAAGTATTTATTCATCATCATCTAGTGCTTCCCACATTTGCCTTATGGCTAGGGCTTCAAAGGTATCTCCTACTTTGGAACCCAATATATCTAGTGATGATGATAATGAGGATAATGAAGAAGAGGATGATGATCTTGCTTCTTTAATTGAGAAGAGTGAAATGATTTTTCATGCTATTCATAAGAATAAAATTGCTTGCTCTTACTTCTATAAGATTTTAGCTATTGCCACCGAGAGTAATAAAATTATTGAGGAGCATGAAAATACCATCTTTAAAATGCAAGATCATGCTCGTGATTACGCGGATGAGATCGCAGATCTAAAAGAAGCTCTTGAAGAAGCACAAACCACCAAAGAATCTCTTGAGGAGACCTTTACTCTAGAATTGTCTAAAGTAAAGAAATCCCATGAAGGAGCATTTGAGGTGGCAAATGCTTTAGAAATAAAATATAATGAGCTTGAAGTTACTCACGCTATACTCCTTGAGAATTTTGAGCTTCTTAAAAATGACTCTAGGGTCGTTTCGAGTAAGCCCATTATTCCCAGCGAGTCGCATGAGCAACTTACTATTTCCATTAATGATGATGCTTGTGCAACTAACTCTAATTCTTGTGAAGCATCTATTTTGAAGGAGAATGTTGAGCTAAGGGCTCAACTTGATTTGCTAACTAGGAATTATGGGAAATTGGAAGAAAGCCATGGAAAGCTCTCAAGCTCCCATGAGGATCTTCTAGCTTCCCATGATAGGCTAAAGTTAGCTCATGGGGCTATTATGTCAAAGGTAACATCTAGTGAGCCTCATGTGGACATTTGCACTTCTCAAAATGCTATATTACCAAGTGCTAGTCCTAGTAATTCATCCACACATAATATTGCTACATCTTGTGATGAATTACTTTCCTTGCCTTGTTGCTCTAACAATGAAGCTTTTATTTCCTCTAGTACTTGTGTTATTACTAACCATGTAGAGGAAATCGAAGAGCTCAAGGCCCAAGTCACTTCATTGAAGAAAGACTTGGTAAAGAGTCATGAAGGGAAAACCAAACTCGACAATATGTTGAGTATGCAAAAATCCCCCAATGACAAGTGTGGACTTGAGTTTATCTCCAACAACAAGAAGAAGTCCAAGGTTAAGAAGAATAAGAAGGGCCAAGGACAAGTCAAAGATCCGGCCAAGATTGTTTGCTTCAAGTGCAAAATTGAAGGGCACCATGTTAGATCTTGTCCTTTGAAGAAGAAGGCACTAGTTGAGAAGCAACAAGGGAAGCGGCCTCAAGTTCAAGGCCATGCTCAACCTCGTGTTGAAGAAAAGTCACTTCCCAAGAAGAATCAAGCTAATGCTCCCATTGCGGAGAAATCAAGTGAGAAGAAGGTGAAGAAAAGAACTTGCTACATATGCCGTGAGAAGGGTCACCTTTCTTCTTCATGCACTATGGGTAACTCATCCAACCCTATCATAATTGATGATGCTTATTCTCTTTGCAAGGATAAGGTTGGCAATGTGTTTGCCAAATATGTTGGTACTCAAAGTGGTGTCAAGAAAAGAACCATTTGGGTTGCCAAGCCTATTGTGACTAACCTCTTAGGACCCAACTTGGTTGGGGACCATCACACCAAAACTTGATCAATAGGTGTTTGATGGAGGGCATTAGAGACTTGGCTATATCATGAAGAATTAAGGGATCTTCATCAATATATTATCTCAAGTCAAGTCAATTGGATTATCTTGTTTATATCATATATCTAATGTTCCTCTTTGCGGTAACATGTACTCAACTTATCTACATTGAAAGTTACTCGCCCCTTTTGCATGTGTTGGTTGTGTTCCATTACATGTGTTGGTATATGGTGTGCTACCTACTTATTTTATTTTGATTAATCAAGTATGTACTTGTGGGTTTGCACACCATGTATGTGTGTTTGTGTTTGAGCCTATTGCATCTTCTTTTATATTATTTGGCTCTTTTGAGAGACTAATGGACTATCCCATTTTGGGGGAGTGATATGCTTTTGCACTTCACAATCCTAAATATGTGTGCACATGAGGTATACCACTTAGCGTTGATATTTGAATTTATCTAGTCTCTAAGTGGTATGTCATGTTCATGAAATTCAAATTCTATAATGTCCATTAATCTTCTCATATTGAATTTTATTTGCCTCTTGTGAAAATAAATGCTTTATCACATTATGGGGGGAGTAATATGCTTTGTGCATACTACAAACCAATAAAATGTGTATATTTGAGGTTGTGTCACATAGTGTTGATATTGCAAATTATATTTCTTCTATGTGACATGTTTGCTCAAACAAGTTTCATTTTTCTAAATTGTTTTATTGCTCTTGTTTTGGATCTTGTTTGTGAGATACATTCTTGGTAGGGCTTTCCTAAAATGTGGAATTCTACATCAAAGTTGGAAAACCATTTGCTTCAATTTATCCTAATCATTGTTTTGCATGATTGTTTAACTATTTGAGTCTATCAAGAATATCTTCTTTAGCATGGTGTTTAATTCTTATCCTTGTCATATGCTTCTTTGTTGTGAAGATGATCTTGGATTTATGTGTAAAATACCACCGGGAAATTAATAACTCCAAATACCTCTTGTCCTTGGACAATTGGTACTTTATCATGTGGTATATATATATTGATCATCTTTACATTGGCTATTGCTTTTAATTACCTTATCTCTTGCCAAGAAATGTATTTGTTTTATTTTCCATTGTCTTCCTTGACTCTTGTGAGTCCATTTGATTTTGTTGAACTTGTTTTGTGTTATTTTTAATGTAGGTAGAGATGATGATCCCATTTGTGTGCATTTTGTATTCAAATGCAAAATCATAAATAATGCACTAATCTTGGGGGAGCTCTCCTATATTTTCTATAACATACTCTTGGGGCTTATTTCAATTGGTATTGGTTTTTGTTGGAAGACAAATCTTTTTGTTTTTGGTACTTAGTGTGCCATCATAAAAGAGTGGAGAGTTTGGTTTGTTTGTTGGAACCTTGCTCTCTTTGGGAGAATGGCTATCTCTTTTCTTGATTTTGCTCTATATTCTTAAAATGAGATAAGTCATTGGGCATGTGTGTTTTAGTGATCCTTTATGCTCATTGGTGTTTGCTTTGTTCACTTGGTGGACTTTGGAGTCAATCTTGTGTTGAGTTGATTCTTTGATATAATTTGGACAACCTTTAGTTCTTCACACCTTTGTGTGACTTCTTGGTCTTCTTGGTGTTTTGTCCAAATTGTATCTCTTTTGGCTCTTGGAAGTTTTGTTCATGCATATTTACTAGATGTATACTCTATGGCATGCTTTGCTTTCTTTGATCTAATATATAGGGTAAACTCCAATAAATCCTAAATCGGCTAAGATGTGCATGAAATTCAAGTTCATATCTATATGCACATATTTATGTGGAGCTTGTCCTATATATTGTAGTGTCTCTAACTACTTTGGACCCAATGAGTTTGGGAACCATATTGTACTTGAATTTGTTTTAGGTACATGGGAGATATATTGGTGCTTGTCTCAATAATAAGCATGAAGCGGTGACTAGTTGATAATTTGTGGCAAGCTAGGATTATTGAAGAACTCCTATCTACTACATCCTTCCAATGGTATCTCGGTAACAAGTATCTTATTCATGCATACTTTTCCAGCATCTAACCTTGTGTGGGTCATTTCATGGCATGAAAGTCTTTTTTTTTGCAAGGATCTTAATGAAACCTCTCTATTGAAAATGTGAGTAATTTGAGATGAGTGCATATTTTGGGGAATATATAAAATCATGCTCATGATTCACCTTTCCCAAATATGTCTATCTAGCAATTTTATTGCATATCAATTCCTCAAGTTCCTCACATGTGCAATATTGATGAAAGTGCAAATTTAGTTCTTTCTTTTGGTATACTTATTTGTGATACTTGTTGCTTTTCTCAAAACATCCCAACTATCTTCTTTCCCTTGTTGATATTTGTGATGTCTTTGACATGTTTGTGGTTGAAGTTCTTCAATATGCAATAAGATAAATTGAGCCTTTGGCCATACTTTAAAAGTAAAAATCTCATTTGTATATTGCATGAACTTGTTTGGATATCATGTTCTATTCTTTGTATCTATTTTATGTGTACATGTTTCTTTGTGATAATTATCTTTGTGATGTTGTCTACTTAGAAACTTATACACATGAGAGATGATATCTCCTTATTTGATATCTTTTTAAACCTTGTGTGTTGGGATGGAATGCTAAGCAATATCATTCATTGAGGACTATGTGGATGCTCTATGTACATCTTTGTACTAGTCTTATAATATGCTTTGTCATTCCTATCACACATTCCTTTGGTTGAGCCGTTTAATATGTTGGTTCCTTATTTGTTTCTCAACCATTTCCTTGATGCAAGTGTTAATCTTGATTTCTTTTCTATGGTCTTTTGCTAATGGTTCCTTTTAAATGGTATTGAGGAAGTGAGGATTCCATGTTGTGCAAATTGTATTCAAATGCAAACATTCTATCTTGTGCATGTACCTTGGGGAGCTTCCTCATTTCATTTTAAAGCACCATTTTGTGGTTATCATAGTATTTGATGTCACTTGGTATCATTATGTTTTGAATAATATTGAGGGAGTGATGATTCCATGTTTGTGCACCTTATACTTTAATTCAAATGGAATATGTTGTGCACAAACCATGGGGAGCTTCTTCATATTATTTAGAGCATTGTTTTGGTCTTCTCATAATATCTTTATTTGACTCGCTATTTGGTTCTTTTAATTGCTATCTTCATCTGTTGGAAGTTTAACCATCATGTCATCCTATTTATTTGCAATCTTTGATCCGCAATATAGTTTGATTTCCTCCAAATTTTGTCTTTGAATTTGTGCATGTGTTTTCACCTTTTTGTGCCATTCACACCTTGAGGAGGAACTCTCACTATATTGGCTTTCCAAGCCTTTCCGCCCATTTTGGCAATGGATGCCAATGGGGGAGAAGTTTCGAGGGTTTGAAGGGAATTGGGCTTCATGCTTTGGTTTGGTTCTTAAGCATTTGCCTTGCATGCTTTACGTGGTTGAGTATATATAGTGGAAACTCCACCAACAACATTGGTTGGCAATATATGCAATGAAATTCAAGTTCATTCACATGTGCATAGATTGTGGGGGAGTTTGCTCTATATATGATGGTTCTACTAACATCACATACTTTTGTAGTATTTGATATTAGTGTAACCATCTTAGTCCTTTAAATTCATTATATAAACCCTCTCAAAGAGATTGTCATCAATTACCAAAATGGGGGAGATTGAAAGAGCATTTGCCCCCATGTGTGGTTTTGGTAATTAATGACAATCCCTATGGACTAATGTTTGCATCGAGTTTTATTTGTAGGACTTGTCCGTAGACAACGCTTGAGCCATTTGTTGGTTTCAAGTTTGTAAGAAGTTGCAAATAAAGAAGTCTATGTGATGATCAAGGGAGTTGATCCTATATAGAGTGTGTCTTGAGGAATAAGATGGAGTGAGATCTCATGTGCATTCTCAAGACATCATCATTATGAAGGAAGAAGATGAAGTGCAATGATTGATCAAGTTGAGGCGCAAGTTCAAGATAGGCATCTAGAAGATATCATTTGCTTGAAGCTCGGTGTCCATTTGGTGGTAATGGACATGTGAAGATATTTCTACTAGTGTCTCTCCCATAGTGAAGTATGGGGGAGCAATCCGCAAGACTTCACCGAGCAAGCGCAATCAAGAAAGGTAGTCCAACTTGAGGAGATCAAGATCGTCACCATCTAGCTCTAGTTCAAGTGGATTGCACAAGGCAAAGGTTTGTTCTTGATAGGTTTTCTCTTCTACCGGTCTCGTGTGTTAGTTTAGAGACCGGGTTATAGGATTGGTAGCCGTACTATCAAGAGGGGCTCTCGAGTGAGTAACTTAATTATATCGTTCGGAGAGAGCTCAAACCTTTGCATACTTGGCATTATCTTTCTTGGTTCTTATTTGGCTTTTATCCTTGTGAGGTTCTAGAGCTTGTGGTTATTTCCATGACAAGCTCTAGGTCATCAAAAATGGATTTTGTATGGAACTCTTATTGCGTTTTTGGTTTTTGGAGGTTTTACCGGTTCTTCTTTATAGCTAAGTCAAACCTTTTATATTTTGGCTTCATCCTCCTTTGTTGGACTATGATTTTTATATGGATGAAGTTGTAGAGCTCGTTGTGGTGATTCCAACGAGCCCAAGATCATCAAAAACGGAGTTCGGATGCAAAAGTTACAGCCATTTTCGTACTGATGTTTTCCCCAGGGCCGGAAATTCCGCCCCCGAGACCGGAATTTCCGGGGGGCGGAAATTCCATAATTTCCGGCCCTGCGAAATTCTGCTAAGTCTTTTGTGGTGCAACCTGCAGTAGGGGGGCGGAAATTTGGGCCGGAAATTTTATAAGGGGGGCGAAAATTCCGCCCCGGGCCGGAAATTCCGCCCCCGAGGCCGGAATTTCCGGGTTAAAGTTCCTGTAACGGTCAGATTTCGTGCGAGGGCTATATAAAGCCCCTTCTTCCTCATTTGGAGGTTGGCTCTTTCATTTATCTCTCCTCCATTGTTGACCTTGAAGAGCTTGCCCTTCCTCCCCATCCCTCCCACGTTTCTTGCATCTTTTTGAGGGAAAAGAGAGAGGAGATCTAGATCTACTTTTCCACCAATCATTATCTCCTCTATGTGAGGGGAACCTATTGGATCTAGATCTTGGAGTTCTTTGTGGATTTCCTCCTTGTTCTTCCTCTCATATCCCTCCATAGCATCTGTTGCTTTGGTAGGATTTGGGAGAGAAGGATTTGAGCACTTTGTGTGTTCTTGCCATTGCATTTGGTGCATTGGTTTGAGTTCTCCTCGGAGATTCGGTAGTGAAAGTTCGTTGAGCTTTTTACTCTTGGGTTCTTGGAACCCTAGACGGCTTAGTGGCTTAGTGGTTTCTTGGGGACCTCCAATTGAGTTGTGGAGATCTTCCCAAGCTTTGTGGTGCCTCCGTGGCAATTACTTGGGGACCTCCAATTAAGTTGTGGAGATCTTCCCAAGCTTCGTGGTGCCTCTGTGGCAATTACTTGGGGACCTCCAATTAAGTTGTGGAGATCTTCCCAAGCTTTGTGGTGCCTCAGTGGCGATTCTTGGGAGCCTCCAATTGAGTTGTGGAGATTGCCCCAAGCTTGTACGGGTTCGGTGACCGCCCTCAAGTGTCCCATAGTGGTCGGGTCTTCCATCTTGGTGGGAGGGCTCGAGGAGATTACGGTGAGCCTCCGTGGCGTTTGGGGAGCCTTGTGCCTCCACACCGCTCCAACGGAGATTAGCACTCGCAAGGGTGTGAACTTCGGGATACATCATTGTCTCCGCGTCCCTCGGTTATTTCTATACCCGAGCTCCTTTACTTATGCAATTTACTTTGTGATAGCCTTCGTGCTTGAAGTTATATATATCTTGCTATCTCATAGTTGCTTATCTTGTCTAGCATAAGTTGTTGGTGCACATAGGTGAACCTAGTTTGTTTAGGTTTTGTATGCTTGGCAAATTAAACGTTAGTTTTATTCCGCATTTGTCAAGCCACTCGTAAAAGTTTTAAATCGCCTATTCACCCCCCCCTCTAGGCGACATCCTTGTACTTTCAGAACCAAAATTTAAGTATATCATAAACCTCATATTTATAAGGTGCATCATCAGTATTTTCAAGCAAATAAGCAAGTTCGAATGCACCCTTCCAAGCAATAAATTCTTCAATTTGTTCCACATCATAAAAGTCATAATTTCCATTAATATAAGAAGATATGGTAACATCATCATTATACTCACATTGAAAAGGGAGGTGTTTATACCTCCTACAGCAACAAGATGGACAGTTCCATCTCCTGAATAGCAGTTATCCATAATACACCCAACAATTTTCATAGGTATTTTAAAAGGATCAATTTCAGCAGGCGGTGGCGGTGGTGATTCCTCCGCATGTGCAGCAGTAGCAGCAAATGTGTTTCCAAATAGGAAACCAAATGGAGAGTTCTCCATAGTAGAGTAAAACAAAAATAAAAGACAAAATAAAAATAATACTCATAGCGACGGTTACCTTTACCAATTCCACTCTTCAATAGCGCTACACTCCCCGGCAACGGCGCCAGAAAATAGTCTTGATGACCCACAAGTATAGGGGGTGTATCGTAGTACTTTCGATAAATAAGAGTGTCGAACCCAACGAGGAGCAGAAGGTGTTGATGAGTAGTTTTGATCAAGGAATCACTATAAATACTAGCAAACAGGTTTTCAGGAGTATTTAGTAATACGAGTAAATAAAGTGCTAGTAAATAAAAGACAGTAGTAACAATTGCAGCAAGTGGCCCAATCCTTTATTCAGCAAAGGACAAGCCGGTTGTGTTCTTATAATAACCAAACGTTCTCGAGGACACACGGGAGTTTTCTGTCAAGAGCTTTCGCTTCATAGAGCCAATAGTATTTATTGGTTTGGTAAGTGTTATGGGGGTGAACCTGTGCTAGCGCACTACCCTTACTAGGATAAATACACACTTGTGATTATACCCCTTGCAAGCATCCGCAAATACAAGAAAGTAATTAAGATAAATCTAACCACAGCCTTAAACTCTATGATCCTACGCTCCCTGGCGCAATGGTTTCCCAACGGAGGTTTAGGTTTCTGTCACTCCAGCAACCCCACAATCGGTGACCAAATACACAATGCATCTCACTAGGCCCATAAATGGTGAAGTATCATGTAGTCGACGTTCACATGACACCACTAGTGAAATAGCACCACAACAATATCAAACCATTAAATATTTCTCAACAATAATTCACTACTAACATCTTGACTTCTCCCATGTCCTCAAGAACTAAACGAACTACTCACAAGACATCATATGGATCATGATCAGAGGTGAAATAATGGTAAATAACAATCTGAACATAAACCTTAATTCAACGGTTCCACTCAATAGCATCAACTACAAGAGTAATCAACACCGGGAAAGTTTCCCCTATGAATATATCAAGATCCAACTCAAGATGTTACAGTGGGATGGCGAGGTGATGGTGGAGATGAAGGTGCTGGTGATGGAGATGATGACGATGATGATCCCGATGAAGTCCGGTGCGATGGTGATGACGATGGCGACGATCTCCCCTCTCCGGGAAGGAATTTCCCCAGCAGATTTCTCCCTGCCGGAGAGCTTTTTCTCTCTGGTGTTCTCCGCCCCGCAGAGGCGGCTGTGTCTAACTCTGAACCCCCCCCTTGACTTAGGTTTTCGGGGACGATGATGTACGCGAAGGGGCGAGACCAGAGGTGGGCCAGAGCTCCCTCACACAGGGCTGGCGCGGCCAGGGGGCTGGCCGCGCCACCCTAGCGTGTGGGGCCCCCTTGGCCTCTCTCGACCCCTCCTTCTGGCTCTGTGAGTCTTCTGGTAAAATATAATTTCTGGGTATTTTTCTGGAATTTTCCTGATCTTCAAAATATGGTCTCTTGATGGTCCTTTTTCCAGCAGAATCCCGACTCCGGCAGCAACTCCTCCGATGATCATCAAACATGTGAAAACAAAGGAAATAACATAAGTATCATATCTAAATATGAAATATATCAATGAATAACAGTAAATTATGATACAAAATAGTGATGCAAATTGGACATATCAACCCCCCCCCCCAAGCTTAGACCTCGCTTGTCCCCAAGCGAAAACTAAACTCGGTAAACATGACCACATGTTTATGGAGTGAAGTGTCGATAATCAAAATACGGACAAGAAGCATCACATTCACTAAGGCACAAATTATAATAGACAGCAACTTCCCTTTATAAGATGTAAACTTGCAATAGGTAAAAGGGAATCACATGTAAAGGTGCACAAGGTAAATTATAATTGGCAATGGCAAACCTTAGCTCTTGGTCAAAGAACGATGAACAAGCTATTCTTTCTTTAAGACGGAGCCTTTTAAAACAGAGCTAATATAGCAAAGACTATATGCTCAACAAAGTAAACTTTTGCATTCATAGAAAGCTTTCAAAGATGTATTCCTTCAGACAAAAGCGTTACACAAAACAAGGAAGATAATAAACATGATTAAACGGATCAACATATGGATGAGTGAAACATAACAACTCAAATGCTTGCTTGAGATAGAGGGAAATAGGTTGACTCAACATAAAAGTAAAAGATAGGCCCTTCGCAGAGGGAAGCAGGGATTAAACATGTGCTAGAGCTTTTCATTTGTAAAACAGAGGTAAAATTGTTTTGAGAGGTGGTTGCTTTTGTCAACGACTAGCAACGGAGTTCTTGATATCTTCCATACTAAACAAGTGAGAGCGGTTCCGAGATGTTTAATTAGTTGGCACTTTGGTGCTCTTTTATAGCTTTGCACTCCTCCCCACCTTTTTCCTTTCTCAAACCATGGCTAACCGATTCCATCGGGTGCCGACCAACTTTCACAATCCATTGGAGGAGTGCCCCTTTTTTTCTTTCCTTTGAGATTATAATGGTCTGACCAGCTCCCTTGCAAAATTAATGACGAGCAGATGAAGCTGCCTAGTCGAGGGGTACTTAATTTAGTATGGTAGATAACAAACCCATCCACTACGTCCTCATGAGCTAAAAACAGTGGCACAAAATGAGAAGTGTTTGAAAGTTTTTGAAAGGTAGCACATGAAAATTTACTTGGAATGGCTTAAAATACCATGCATAGGAATTTATAGTGGACTCTTTGGAAGTGACTTGGCTTTTGGGAATTGGATGCACGAGAAGTATTTCCTCTCAGTACAGGTTTTTGGCTAGCAAGGTTGGGTAGCAAGCATAAGAGTTGCATGAAACAAACGAACATACATATAATAAGAACAATCATGCAAACTCCCTTGAAGGTACAACGATTTTAACTTTAAGAATAACAATGCTTATAAGCCAAACATAAGGAAAACTGAAGTGATGTAACTACAAGCACTTCTTTATTCTTTTCTACTCAAACCTCAAGGTAAAGTTGCTACTGACCAAGCTAGGTTTTCCAAAACCAACTAAATCTACTCAAGCTCCCAATGTGATACCAATACCAATCAACAAGACTAGTCACATAAGAGAAATTGCAAACTAACATAAAGTGTGCGAAAAGTAAACGATAAAACTTCTCATTAATATTTCATTACCGCAACTCACACCAAGGGATACAAAGATAACTAACTAAGGAGGATACTTCCAACTGCAAACTATTCTATATGATAACTTCTCTATTCATGAAAAGACTCTACTTGAAAAGTAAATGAACAAAAGGTAATGATGTGATACCGCGGCACTCCCCCAAGCTTGGAACAAGCCAATGGGATGCCTAAACCGATGACGAATTACTCCTTTGGTGGTGGCGGTGGGACTTCATCGTTGCCGTACTTCCAAGGCAGAGGTCCTCCATCAAAGAAGGATGTCTTGGTCTCCAAAATCCTGAAACTTGCAGCAGCACTCATTTGTTGAAATCTAGCTTCATACTCACAATTTTGGTTATGCACGTCGTAGAGTTGTGCTTGTAATAGGCTAGTGGTCTCTTGGAGTGAGAGGACATCCTTCCAAAGTTCTATAGTCTCTTTCTTGTACTTGGCGACAAGCTCTTGATTAATCCTATAGATAATTTCTACCTCGCGTTCCGCCATCTTCTTGTATTTGAAAACTTCCTGTTCCAGTACTTCCATCCTTGCTTCGAGACTCCCTTCTCCCTTGGGTCCTTGAACATCTTTAATCTGCAACTCCCCATCCTTGAGTGACAACTCCTTCAGATGCATCTTCAGTTCCCTCATATACGGGTTGATGGGATCCGCAAGAGGGTTCTCTTTAGATGAACCAGACGAAGACATTATAACTTCAAAGCCGAGGGCAATTCCTGACAGAAACAGCTCGAAACAAAACACGACGAGAAAACGATATACAGACCTCGGGGACTCCGGGGGGTTAAATAGACGAAAATTATACATCGAAACGAAGTCACAGGAGGAAACCGGGATGGAAAAGAGTTCCGAGGTGTTCTCACACGTAGGTGGCGCGGCCAGGGGTGGGCCCGCGCCACCCATGTGTGAGATACACACGGACTTCTTTTCCTCCCCGTTTTCGTCTCGTGATTTTTCATATTTATTAAAATCAGCAAAAATATTAAAGGAAGAACTTTTCGCGAAACTTTTCTGACTAGAACTATTACCTATTCGAAAATGAACTCTGCAGGTTCCTGCAGTTTGTCTTGGATGTAATCTTCCGGAGAAACTGTTTCAATAACATCAACATCTTCATTATAAGAATCTCCAGAAATATAGTGTTTGAGTCTTTGCCCATTCACCACTTGTGTAGAATCATCTTTCAATGAAGCAATCTTAATAGCACCTGAGCGGTACACTTCCACAATAACATATGGTCCTTCCCATTTAGAAAGTAATTTACCTACAAAAAATCTGAGACGAGACCTATACAATAGAACTTTCTCACCAACATGGAACTCTCTCTTAAGAATTCTCTTATCATGCCATTGCTTGACTTTCTCTTTGAAAAGTCTGGCATTCTCATACGCTTCGTTTCTCCACTCATCTAGAGAACTCAAATCTAACAACCTCTTCTTACCGGCTAGTTTAAAATCTCTATTAAGCTCTCTCACTGCCCAAAAAGCTTTGTGTTCTAATTCTAAAGGCAGGTGACACGCTTTTCCGTAAACCATCTTATAAGGAGACATACCCATGGGGTTCTTATAAGCAGTTCTATAAGCCCATAAAGCGTCATTTAACTTACTAGCCCAGTTTTTCCTAGATCTACTAACAGTCTTCTGCAAGATAGACTTGATCTCTCTATTTGAAAGCTCTACCTGCCCACTAGTTTGGGGATGATAAGCAGAAGCAATTCTATGATTGACATCATACTTAGCAAGAGTCTTTCTAAAACTACCATGAATAAAATGAGAACCTCCGTCAGTCATAAGATATCTAGGCACTCCGAACCTAGGAAAAATAACATCCTTAAGCATTTTTAACGAAGTCTCACCATCGGCACTCTTTGTAGGTATGGCTTCTACCCATTTAGTAACATAATCTACGGCAACAAGTATATGGGTATAGCCTTTTGAAGGAGGAAAAGGACCCATAAAGTCAAATCCCCAACAATCAAACGGTTCAATAACAAGAGTGTAATTCATAGGCATTTCATTGCGTCCAGAAATATTTCCAACTCTTTGACATTCATCACAAGATAAAACATACCTTCTGGCATCCTTAAAGAGGGTTGGCCAATAAAAACCTGATTGTAGAACCTTCTATGCGGTTCTATCTCCAGCATGATACCCTCCATAAGCACTGCTATGGCATTTTCTTAATATCTCTTGTTGCTCGTATTCCGGTACGCATCTTCTCATGATACCATCAACTCCTTCTTTATATAAATGTGGGTCATCCCAAAAATAATGCCTTAAGTCATAGAAGAATTTTCTTCTTTGCTGAGCTGTAAAGGTCGGAGGCAAATACTTGGAAACTATAAAGTTAGCATAATCAGCATACCAAGGAAGGTCTCGTGAAGTTACATTTATTGCAGCCAACTGTTCATTTGGAAAACTATCATTAACAGGAATAGGATCAAAAGAAATATTTTCCAATCTAGACAAGTTGTCAGCCACAGGGTTTTCAGCACCTTTCCTATCTACGATATGCAAATCAAACTCTTGTAAAAGCAACACCCATCTAATAAGCCTAGGCTTAGCATCCTTCTTAGTCATAAGATATCTAATAGCAGCGTGATTAGTATGAATAGTAACTTTAGAATCAACAATATAAGATCTAAACTTATCACATGCAAAAACAACAGCAAGAAACTCTTTCTCAGTAGTAGCATAATTCTTCTGAGCAGCATCAAGAGTCTTACTAGCATAATGAATAACATTCAACTTATTATCTACGCGCTGTCCAAGAACAGCGCCAACACCAAAATCACTAGCATCACACATAATTTCAAAAGGTAAATTCCAATCAGGTGGTTGAACAATAGGAGCAGTAGTTAAAGCCTTCTTAAGAGTTTCAAAAGCTTCCTTACAATCATCATCAAAGACAAACGGTACATCCTTTTGAAGAAGATTGGTAAGAGGCTTTGAAATCTTAGAGAAATCTTTAATAAACCTCCTATAGAAACCAGCATGACCAAGAACACTACGAATACCTTTAACATCTCTTGGACATGGCATTTTCTCAATTGCCTTCACTTTTGCTCTGTCAACTTCAATACCTCTTTCAGAGATTTTATGTCCAAGGACAATTCCTTCATTCACCATAAAGTGGCATTTCTCCCAATTAAGAACAAGGTTAGTTTCTTCGCACCTCTGCAAAACTTTATCAAGGTTGTGCAAACAATTATCAAAAGAAGTTCCATAGACGGAGAAATCGTCCATGAAGACCTCCACAATTTCTTCACAAAAGCCATGAAAAATAGCAGACATGCATCTTTGAAAAGTAGCAGGAGCATTGCATAAACCAAAAGGCATACGTCTATAAGCATAAGTTCCATAAGGACAAGTAAAAGTGGTTTTCTCTTGATCATCCTTCTTAACAGCAATTTGAGAAAAACCAGAATAACCATCAAGGAAACAAAAATGAGTCTTCTTAGACAACCTTTCTAGCATTTGATCTATAAACGGTAAAGGGTAATGATCTTTCTTAGTAACTTTGTTTACCTTCCTATAATCAATGCACATTCTATAACCGATAACTACCCTTTGAGGAATAAGCTCGTTATTCTCATTAGGTACAACAGTCATACCTCCCTTCTTAGGAACACAATGAACGGGACTAACCCATCTACTATCAGCAATAGGATAAATAATGCCAGCATCAAGGAGTTTTAATACCTCATTTCTTACCACATCCTTCATCTTGGGAATTAGGCGGCGCTGATGCTCCACAACTGGCTTCGCATCTTTCTCCATATTAATGGCATGCTAACATAAAGTAGGAGAAATCCCTTTTAAATCATCAAGAGTATATCCCATAGCTCCTCGATGTTTCCTCAATATCTCCAATAATCTTTCTTCTTCCTTTCCTGAAAGTTTAGAACTAATAATAACAGGATATATTTTCTTATCATCAATATAAGCATATTTGAGGTCATCAGGCAAAGGTTTTAATTCAAACACAGGATCTTCTCTAGGCGGCAAAGTGGTACCAAGATCCTCCACAGGTAGATTATGCTTGAGTAGTTGTGGTTGACGAAGGAGAATATCGTCAATCTCTTCTCTTTCCTTGCTAAAAACATCACTTTCGTGATCTTCCATGAATTGATGCAAGGCATTATTAGGGGCAAGAGCAATAGAAGCAAGCTGCTCAACTCGAAAATTTTCATTAGGCATGTCATTTTCATAAGAAGTCTTAGCAAACTTGGAAAAATTAAACTCATAAGACTCTCCATTAAACTTAGTAAAAAATTTCTCTTTCTTACAATCTATTATGGCGCCACAAGTGTTCAAAAAGGGTCTACCAAAAATAATAGGACAAGTTTTACTAGCCTCCTTACCGAGTACTAGAAAATCAGTAGGGTACTTAGTCTTACTGCAAAGAACTTCCACATCTCGAACAATACCAAGAGGCCAAACTGTCTCTCTGTTAGCAAGCTGAACAACCACATCAATATCTTCAAGTTCACAAGCGCCAATCTCGTGCATAATTTCTTTATAAAGCTCCAAAGGAATAGCACTTGCACTAGCACCAATATCACATAAGCCATAATAGCAATGATCTCCAATCCTGACAGAGATAACAGGAACACTTGCTTTCCTGTGCTTTTTAGGATGTGAAAGAATGTTAGAAGCATCGTCACAAAAAAGAATATATTCATCTCCTACATCTTTAGTTACAAGATCTTTCAATATAGCAACAGGAGACTTAATAGTAATTTGCTCATCAGGCTCTGCAGCTTTCTTAGTACTTTTATTAGACACACTTACCAAAGTAGAGTACTTCTTTACCTTAGCAGGGAAAGGTGTCTTCTCAAAATAAGGTTCAGGCACGAGGCTATCAACAGTACAAACTTCAGTAGCTGCAGCAGGAATATGACTAATAGAATCTTTGTAAGGCGCATGATATTTGTTCCAATCTTTCTTTGGAACATCAATATAAGAGGCAAAGGCCTTAAGACAATTAGCAAGTATTTGGGAATCAAGACCATAAGCAGCGCTAACACTATGAAAGTCATCGGTTCCCATAAAAGATGTAATGCATTCATAATCATAGTTTATACCTGACTTCCTACCTTTGTCGTTTTCCCATCCTTCAGCATTCTCTTGTATACGGTCAAGATGTTTCCACTTGGCATCTTCTTTCATATGAGTAAATGATCCAAAGCAAGAAGCATCCAAATAATCCTTATCAGGAAGAGTAAGCCGCGCATAAAAATTATCAATAACAATATTATTGGGGAGCTCATGAATGGGGCATTTGAGCATTAGTAACTTCAATCTCCCCCACGCTTGGGCAATACTCTCTCCATCATGAGGCCAAAAATTATATATCTTGTTACGGTCTTTATGAATTTCACTTGGAGGATAAAACTTGGAATAAAAGAGAGGCACAATATCCTCCCATGCCATAGATGGACCATCTTGGAGTAGTCGATACCAGTCTTCAGCTCTGCCTTTCAATGATATAGAGAAAAATTTCTTCTTGACCTGGCTTGGTGAAATACCTGAACAACTCGCATAATTCATGTATAAATAATAAGTGATCACCCGGATGGACAGTTCCATCTCCTGAATAGCAGTTATCCATAATACACCCAACAATTTTCATAGGTATTTTAAAAGGATCAATTTCAGCAGGCGGTGGCGGTGGTGATTCCTCCGCATGTGCAGCAGTAGCAGCAAATGTGTTTCCAAATAGGAAACCAAATGGAGAGTTCTCCATAGCAGAGTAAAACAAAAATAAAAGACAAAATAAAAATAATACTCACAGCGACGGTTACCTTTACCAATTCCACTCTTCAATAGCGCTACACTCCCCGGCAACGGCGCCAGAAAATAGTCTTGATGACCCACAAGTATAGGGGGTGTATCGTAGTACTTTCGATAAATAAGAGTGTCGAACCCAACGAGGAGCAGAAGGTGTTGATGAGTAGTTTTGATCAAGGAATCACTGTAAATACTAGCAAACAGGTTTTCAGGAGTATTTAGTAATACGAGTAAATAAAGTGCTAGTAAATAAAAGACAGTAGTAACAATTGCAGCAAGTGGCCCAATCCTTTATTCAGCAAAGGACAAGCCGGTTGTGTTCTTATAATAACCAAACGTTCTCGAGGACACACGGGAGTTTTCTGTCAAGAGCTTTCGCTTCATAGAGCCAATAGTATTTATTGGTTTGGTAAGTGTTATGGGGGTGAACCTGTGCTAGCGCACTACCCTTACTAGGATAAATACACACTTGTGATTATACCCCTTGCAAGCATCCGCAAATACAAGAAAGTAATTAAGATAAATCTAACCACAGCCTTAAACTCTATGATCCTACGCTCCCTGGCGCAATGGTTTCCCAACGGAGGTTTAGGTTTCTGTCACTCCAGCAACCCCACAATCGGTGACCAAATTCACAATGCATCTCACTAGGCCCATAAATGGTGAAGTATCATGTAGTCGACGTTCACATGACACCACTAGTGAAATAGCACCACAACAATATCAAACCATTAAATATTTCTCAACAATAATTCACTACTAACATCTTGACTTCTCCCATGTCCTCAAGAACTAAACGAACTACTCACAAGACATCATATGGATCATGATCAGAGGTGAAATAATGGTAAATAACAATCTGAACATAAACCTTAATTCAACGGTTCCACTCAATAGCATCAACTACAAGAGTAATCAACACCGGGAAAGTTTCCCCTATGAATATATCAAGATCCAACTCAAGATGTTACAGCGGGATGGTGAGGTGATGGTGGAGATGAAGGTGCTGGTGATGGAGATGATGACGATGATGATCCCGATGAAGTCCGGTGCGATGGTGATGATGATGGCGACGATCTCCCCTCTCCGGGAAGGAATTTCCTCGGCAGATTTCTCCCTGCCGGAGAGCTTTTTCTCTCTGGTGTTCTCCGCCCCGCAGAGGCTGTTGTGTCTAACTCTGAACCCCCCCCTTGACTTAGGTTTTCGGGGACGATGATGTACGCGAAGGGGCGAGACCAGAGGTGGGCCAGAGCTCCCTCACACAGGGCTGGCGCGGCCAGGGGGCTGGCCGCGCCACCCTAGCGTGTGGGGCCCCCCTGGCCTCTCTCGACCCCTCCTTCTGGCTCTGTGAGTCTTCTGGTAAAATATAATTTCTGGGTATTTTTCTAGAATTTTCCTGATCTTCAAAATATGGTCTCTTGATGGTCCTTTTTCCAGCAGAATCCCGACTCCGGCAGCAACTCCTCCGATGATCATCAAACATGTGAAAACAAAGGAAATAACATAAGTATCATATCTAAATATGAAATATATCAATGAATAACAGTAAATTATGATACAAAATAGTGATGCAAATTGGACGTATCATCTCTCCATAAGATAAATAACGACATGCTGGGTAAACAAATTACAGTTGGGCAATTGATAGAATAAAGATAACGTGCATATGTCAAGAGGATCACTATGAGATTTACTCTGGGCATTACAACAAGATACATAGACCGCCATCCAACTGCATCTATGACTAATAATCCACTCATGGGGAATCATCCGAGGACCCCGTGAATATTAAGTTGCGAACAACAGATAACTGCATTAAGGAAAGTGTGTAATGTAAACAAAGCATATGCCCTTGGACATAAGAATGTTGTTTTCTCCCTAGTGGCAACAGCACATCTACAACCTTAGAGGTTTATGTCACTCCCCCAGATTAAATAGAGGCATGAACCCAACTATCGAGCATAAATACCCTCTCTTGGAGTCACTAGTATCTACTCGGCCAAGATAGCTACTAACAACGGAGAGCATGCAAGATCATAAACAACATAGAGATAAAATAAGATAATATTCAGCACATCAACTCAATCATAACACCAATATTCATCGGATCCCAACAAACACAACATGTAGAATTACATAACGGTGATCTCAATCATGTAAGGCAGCTCATGAGATCTAAACATGAAGCACATGGTGGAGAATACAACCAACTAGCTACTGCTATGGACCCATAGTCCAAGGTAGACTACTCACTCATCTCGCCGGAGGCAAGCATGGCGATCAAGAAGACCTCCGGTGGCGATTGCCCTCTCCGGCAGGGTGCTGGGAAGAGCTTCTGGACCCTCCCGATCTCGGGTCGACGACGGCGGCAGATCGCGATGTGTTTCTGGAAAATTGATCGGGTCTTTAGGTTTTTCCCGTCGGGGGGTCTCTATAGGCGAAGGGGCAGCGTCAGAGGTGGACCAGGGGCCCTCACCATAGGGCGGCGTGGCCAGGGCCTGGGCCGCAACCCCTGGTGGTGAGACCACCCTCTGGCTCGGCTCCATCTCCTCTTTGGTCTTCTGGAAGCTTCGTTTAATATCTGGATGTTCGGCTTTTGTTTTGTCCAATTCCGAGAATATTTCCTGTGTAACTTTTCCGAAACACAAAAATAGCAGAAAATAGGGAACTGGCACTGTGGCATCTTGTTAATAGGTTAGTTCTGGAAAATGCATAAAAATGCCACAAAGTGTAATGGAACACTAAGCAAATGGTGTAAAAACAAGCATAGAGCATCAAAAATTATAGATACGTTTGAGACGTATCACTAGGCTAAAACGATGAGGGTAAAAGTGAGGAATGATTTGAGCGTTGGGCAAAACTGAATAGCACAAGTTTATGTGGGGCATGTAACTAATATCCCATTTGAAATTGGGCTTTATAGTTAGCTTAACATAAATTTTATGTGTTTCTCTTTCCATGTACAACATTTTATCAGTCTCACTCATGTGAGAATCTGCGTCAAGGAACAATCAAAGGGTTTAACTGAATAGAAACTCTTGGTGTGGATATTCATGAGGCTAGGATAAAATGATGACGGTCAGATAAAAAGCGATGAGTGTAAAAGTGAGGAATGATTTGAGCGTTGGGCAAAACTGAATAGCACAAGTTTATGTGAGGCATGTAACCAATTATCCCATTTGAAATTGGGCTTGATACTTAGCTTAATGTAAATTCTATGTATTTCTATTCCCATGTCTCCTCACACAATAGCAGTTTACAGGTCTCATTCATGTGAGAATCTGCATCAAGGAACCGTCAAAGGGCTTAACTGGACAGAAACTCTTGGTCTAGATATTCATGAGGCTAGGCTAAAACGACGACGATAAAAGTGAGGAATGATAGAGCGTTGGGTGATATGTCTCAAACGTATCTATAATTTTGATGCTCCATACTTGTTTATGAACCATTTACTTTGTGTTTTGTTACACTTCGTGGTGTTTTTATGCATTTTCCGGAACTAACCTATTAACGAGCTGCCATAGTGCCAGTTCCCTGTTTTTTTGCTTTTTTATGTTTTAAAAAAGTTACACGGGAAATATTTTCAGAATTGGACGAAACAAAAGCTGAAGTTCCTATTTTTCCCGACACGAGACGGAGGGGGGCCAGAGGGCAGCCGCACCATAGGGTGGCGCGGGCCACCCCCTGGCCGCGCCACCAGGTGGTGTAGACCCCTGGTCCACCCTCTGACATCGCCCTTCCGCCTATATATTCTCCTTGACGAGAAAACTCTAGGGTCCGCACTCTTTTCCAGAAAACATACTGCAAGCCACCGCCATCGTTGTCGCGAGATCGGGAGGGTCTAGAAGCTCTTCCCGGCACCCTGCCGGAGAGGGGAATCACCACCGGAGGCCTTCTTCATCACCATGCCTGCCTCCGGAGTGATGTTTGAGTAGTCTACCTTGGACTATGGGTCCATAGCAGTAGCTATATGGATGTCTTCTCCTCCATGTGCTTCATGTTTAGATATTGTGAGCTGCCTATCATGATCAAGATCATCGTTATGTAATTCTACATGTTGTGTTTGTTGGTATCCGATGAATATTGAGTACTATGTCAAGTTGATTTGTGATTTATCATCTCTATGTTGTTTATGATCTTGCATGCTCTTCGTTGATAGTAGATATCTTGGCCGAGTAGATGCTAGTAACTCCAAGAGAGAGTATTTCTGCTCGATAGTGGGTTCATGCCTCTGGTAACTTGGGGGAGTGACAACAACCTCTAAAGTTGTAGATGTGTTGTTGCTACTAGGGAGAAAACAACAATCTTGTGTCCAATGACATTCGTATTGTTTACTTTAAATACTTTGCTTAAGGCGATAATCTGTTGCTTGCAACTTAATACCCAACGGTTGTTCGGATGATATCCGGCGGGTGGATTATTAGTCATAGATGCAGTTGTATTACGGTCTATGTATTATGTTGTAATGCCCAAGTGAATTTCATAGTGATCCTCATGACATGTACATGCATTGTTTGCATTCTATATTCTGTCAATTGCCCAACTGTAATTTGTTTACCCAGCATGTTATTTATCTTTATGGAGAGACACCTCTAGTGAACTGTGGACCTCGGTCCATTATTTTACATTCATATTACCGTTTACTTTTACAAGCATTATTTACTTTCTCGCAAACAAATATCTTTTACCACACGATACGTTTAATCCTTTGTTTACAGCAAACTGGTGAGATTGACAACCTCACTGCAAATTGGGGCAAAGTACTTTGGTTGTGTTGTGTGCAGGTTCCACGTTGCTCCTGGTGCAAAGCTACGCCCCAGATAAGGCGCCCTATATAAATTGTCTAGAGTTGTCGCCAAGCTAGCTAGCATCAACCTTCGGAAGTTGGTTCTTTCTCCTACTGGTTCGATTAAACCTTGGTTTCATACTGAGGGAAACTTGCTGCTGTGCTCATCATACCTTCCTCTTGGGGTTCCCAACTTGGCGGCCAACACCGCACCATCAAAGCATTTTTCTGGCGCCATTACCGGGGAGAAAGAGGATTTTTGCAAGGGGAGTCTCTCGCTTCCAATATTTTTACTTTGTTATTGTTTTGCTTACTTTATTTTTGCTTGCATCTTTTTATCAAAAATATATAAAAAATAGTTCCTTTATAGTTGTTATTTTTGCTTGTGTGCTTTTAGTTTTGCAAGAATGGGTACTCCTGAGAACACCAAGTTGTGTGACTTTACTAGCACCAACAGCAATGATTTTATCTACACTCCTATTGCGCCATCTGCTCCTGAGGCAAATTTTTATGAGATTAAACCTGCTTTGTTGAATCTTGTTATGAAAGAGCAATTTTCTAGTGCTAGTACTGATGATGCTGCACCTCATCTCAACAATTTTGTTGAGCTATGTGAGATGCAAAAGTATAAGGATGTAGATGGTGATATTATTAAGTTTAAGTTGTTTCCTTTCTCTCTAAGAGGAAGAGCTAAGGATTGGATGCTATCTTTGCCTACAAATAGTATTGATTCTTGGGTTAAGTGTAAGGATGCTTTTATTGGAAAATATTATCCTCCTGCTAAGATTATATCTTTGAGAAGTGATATTATGAAGTTTAGATAGTTTGATAATGAACATGTTGCTCAAGCTTGGGAAAGAATGAAATCTATGACAAAGAATTGTCCCACTCATGGACTGGCTACTTGGATGATTATCCAAACCTTTTATGCAAGACTATTTTTTTTCAAGAAATCTCTTGGATTCAGCTGCTGGAGGTACCTTTATGTCCATCACCTTGGGCGCCGCAACAAAGCTTCTTGATAATATGATGGTAAATTATTCTGAGTGGCACACCGAGAGAGCTCCACAAGGTAAGAAGGTAAATTCTGTTGAAGAAACCTCTTCCTTGAGTGATAAGATTGATACCATTATGGCTATGCTTGCTAATGATAGAGCTCATGTTGATCCTAATAATGTTTCTTTGGCCTCTTTGGTTGCTCAAGAAGAGCATGTTGATGTAAACTTCATTAGAAATAATAATTTCAACAACAGTGCTTATAGGAACAATTTTGCTAACAACAATTATAGGCCATATCTATCTACCAATGGTAATGGTTATGGCAACTCTTATGGTAATTCCTCCAACAACACTAGGGGCGCGCCCTCTGATCTTGAAGTCATGCTCAAAGACTTTATTAGTAAACAAACTGCTTTTAATAAGTCTGTTGAGTAAAAGCTTGGCAAAATTGATGTTCTTGCTTCTAAAGTTGATAGCCTTGCTCTTGATGTTGAACTTCTGAAACTAAAGGTTTTGCCTCATGATGTGAAAGAAAGCAAGACTTTGAATGCCATTCAGGTTAGAATTGATGTGAATGTTAGGATGTTAGAAGAATTGCATGCTAGATGGGAAAGAGAAGACGAGATGGCTAGAAATATGAAGATTTGTACTATTACCACCACTAGTGATGTTGTTTCAAATGCTAGCAATCCTCTTACTTTGATTGGTGCAGAGAAAAGTCCTACTCCTTGTGTTAAAAAACCTAAAACTGCAGGAACTTTTTCTAATAAAAGTGCTGAAATTTTTCAGAGTATGGGAGACAATAGCTCTACTACCTTTAATGATTTTGATGTTGATGGTTGTAATATTTCTGAAGTAATTTTGTTCTTGCAAAATCTTGCTTTAAGTCCTAATTCTAGTCCTATGAATCTTGCTTTTACAAAGCATATTACGAATGCTCTCATGCAAATTAGAGAGTAAAAGTTGAAACAAAAGGTTTCTATTCCTAAGAAGTTAGAAGATGGTTGGGAGCCCATCATTGAGATGAATGTGAATGATTTTGATTTCAATGCTTTATGTGATCTTTGTGCAAGTATCTATTATGCCTAGAAAGATTTATGATATGCTTGGTTTACCACCGCTTGAAAATTGTTATTTTGATGTTCCTCTTGCTGATGTTGCTAAGAAGAAACCTTTGGGAAGGATTAATAATGTTTTTATTATGGTTAACAATAACCTTGTTCCTGTTGATATCCTTGTTTTGGATATTGAATTCAATGCTTCTTGTCCTATTATTTTGGGAAGACCTTTTTTAGAACTGTTGGTGCCATTATTGATATGAAGGAAGGCACCATTAAATATCCATTCCCACTCAAGAAAGGTATGGAGCACTTCCCTAGAAAGAGAAAGAAATTACTTTTTGACCTTATTCTTAGAGCAAATTATGATCTTGATGCTTCATCGCTTGAAATTACTTGATTTCCACTTTCCGCGCCTAGCTCAAAGGTGTTAAAGAAAAGCACTCTTGGGAGATAACCCAATATTTTCTTTTTAGTACTTTTTCTTTTTGTTGAGTCTTGGAAGTTATTACTACTGTAATGACCTCTCCTTATCATTTCTATTTCGTTTTTGTGCCAAGAAGAACCTCTAATTGGAGGAAGGTAAGATTTGGGGAAGTTGCTGTTCTGAAATAGATTTCGGCGCTGTACGTAAAATTTCGTGAAAAATTCTCAGAACATCTTTTTGATATGCGATTTCTTTTGCACATACCCCAGGTTATTGCCTAACTTTTATTAGTTTTGCGCTTTTCGATTTGAGCAACAGAAGATTTTCAAAAAAATTGATCTTTACCAGCTATTCTGTTTTGACAGATTTCTGCCACTATTTGTGTTTGCCTCTTGATCGCTTTCTTTTTGAGTTCTTTTGATCACGGAACTTTTGAGGAAGTTGATACACTAGATTATGCTTTAATGGGTGTTATACTTGAGTTGAAACTGAACCAAAGGGTGGATTTACTATCTTGCTTACACTAATGTTGCTAATAGAATTGTGTGAAGTTTTATATGAAAGAAGTTTTCAAGTGTAGGGAAAGGATAATGATGAGATGAGATGAAGTATGGTCAAAAGCTCAAGATTGAGGATGCCCATGTCACCCCAAGAAATATCTAAGTGGTACAAGCGTCAAAGCTTGGGGATGCCCCGAGGCACCCCTTCTTCATCGACAAAAATCAGGTCATCTTTCAAGACACTATATTTTTATTGCTTCGTATACTATGCGTTTTTCTTAGAGCATCTTTATTTTCTCTTTCACTTTTGTTTTGTTTTGGTTGCTGCAATAAATGGTTGGACCCCAACATGTTTCTTTTGGAGAAGACACAGTCCATTTTTCATTGCCAAGAACACTCTAGTTTTCACTCTTTTCGTTCAACGAGTGTTCTCTTTTTCTAGTATTACGTTTAGCTTTCATTTTTTGCCTTGATTTTTGTTCATAACTTGTTATTCTTTGTATCAAGGTGTGTTTAGACCTCTGGTCTATGTTGGTTTTCATCTTTAAGAGTTGTTACAAAAAGGTTGATTGGTGTTGGAGAAGAGAAAAAAGTTTCATGCCTATAGTGGTACAAATGGGAGCTTGTTTAGACTGTGGCTTAGACTTTTGCATGTCATGCTTGATGTCATTTTGATGATATTCTTAGTAGTTTTTGCTGTAGCATGACTTGTCTCAAATGACTGAGATTGCTTAATGTGCATTTGAAAGAATCATGCGTTGTTTTTATTAGGAGCGGCATATTATTGTGGTATTCTCCTTTGATGCTTTATTTGGGTTGACTTGGCGCATGCTTACATCATGTTTGACTTTAACAAGTCGCCTCAAGCCTCTATGATAATTTGGTTTTTGACTTGTGATACCACTTTATGCTTTGGTTAATAATTTTTTGTCGCTATGCATGATTATGGTCGTTATTGCTCTCTTAGTTGGTCGCTCCTAGTCTTTTGCTAGCCTTCAGCTGTACTGAGAGTGAATACTTCTCGTGCATCCAACTACCAAAAACCAAGTTTATTCCAAAGAGTCCATTATAAATTCATATGCATGGTATTTTCAAGCCATTTCAAGTAAATTTTCATGTGCTACCTTTCAAAAAAACCTTCAAAATACTTATCATTTTGTGACACTATTTTCAGCTCATGGGGACGTAGTGGTCGGATTTGCTATCTTCCATATTGTGATATTTCAAAAAAATAAAAAATAAATAAAAAAGAAAAGGTACTCCTCCATGGTATGTGAAAGTTTGTGGGCACCCGATGGAATTGGTTAGCCATGGTTTGTGAAAGGAAAAGTGGGGAGGAGTGCCAAGCTTTATAAAAGAGCACAAATGTGCCAATCTCTCTCTCTCAAAACTTGCTTAGTATGGAAGATAGTAAGAACCCCACTGCCAGTCGTTGACAAGAACAACCACCTCTCAAAACATTTTTTATCTCTGTTTTACAAATGAAAAGCTCTAGCACATGATAAATCCCTGCTTCCCTCTGCGGAGGGCCTTTATTTTATTTTTATGTTGAGTCTTTACCTTCTACCTATATGCACCGTCTAAGAGAGCATAGTTGTCATTCTGAGTATAATGTGCATAGTCCCAAATTTATTATTGATTGATTTATGAATATGGTTTTGCTTGTTCTTAAATTATTTGTATCTAGTCGCCCTCTTAAACTTGAAGGTGTCCTATGCATTTATGTTTTGCTACTCCATGAAGGACAAGCTGAATACCACTTTGCTATGTTTTTCTATATACTTGAAACAAACACTTGACTTTGAATGCATTATTACTCATGATCTTTTGTTTGTGTTACTTTTCATGTTATAACATGGTTGCTAGTTTTATTGTCAAGATTATGTCTTTTATGCCCATGTTTAGAGTATTTTGATCTCAGCACTCAATGCTTTACATCATTTTATCAAGATTGTGTTGGTGCATGTCACCTCAAAAATTATTGTTTTGTTATCACTTACATACTCGAGGACGAGCCGGAGTTAAGCTTGGGGATGCTTGATACGTCTCAAATGTATCTATAATTTTTGATGCTCCATGCTTGTTTATGCACCATTTGTTTTGTGTTTTGTTACACTTCGTGGCGTTTTTATGCATTTTCCGGAATTAACCTACTAACGAGATGCCACAGTGTCAGTTCCCTATTTTATGCTATTTTTGTGTTTCAGAAAAGTTACACAGGAAATATTCTTAGAATTGGATGAAACAAAAGCTGAAGTTCCTATCTTTCCCGACACGAGACGGAGTCCAAAGCAGAGACGGAGGGGGGCCAGAGGGTAGCCGCACCATAGGGTGGCGCGGGCCACCCCCTGGCCATGCCACCAGGTGGTGTGGACCCCTGGTCCACCCCCCTGACATCGCCCTTCCGCCTATATATTCTCCTCGATGAGAAAACCCTAGGGCCCAAACTCTTTTCCAAAAAACATACTACAAGCTGCCGCCATTGTCGACGCGAGATTGGGAGGGTCCAGAAGCTCTTACCGGCACCTTGTCGGAGAGGGGAATCACCACCGGAGGCCTTCTTCATCAACATGTCTACCTCCGGAGTGATGTGTGAGTAGTCTACCTTGGACTATGGGTCCATAGCAGTAGCTAGATGGATGTCTTCTCCTCCATGTGCTTCATATTTAGATCTTGTGAGTTGCCTATCATGATCAAGATCATCGTTATGTAATTCTACATGTTGTGTTTGTTAGGATCCGATGAATATTGAGTACTATGTGATGACGTATAGATTACACCCCGTTGGGAACCCCAAGAGGGAGGTATGATGAGCACAGCAGCAAGTATTCCCTCAGTTGTGAAACCAAGGTTTATCGAACCAGTAGGAGAAAGCCAAACTTCAGAAGGTGATGCATGCTAGCTTCGCGACAGCTCCGGACAATTTATAAGGCGCCTCGTCTAGGGCTTTGCTTTGCACCAGCAGCAATGTGGAACCTGCACACAACACAACCAAGAACTTTGCTCCCAACTTACAATGAGGGTGTCAATCTCACCGGTTTGCTGTAAACAAAGGATTGAGTGTATCGAGTGGTAAAAGGTAATAGTATGGGGGAATGTAAATAAGCAAATAAAGTAAACGGTAATAGCAATGTATGGACCGGGGTCCACAATTCACTAGTGATGTCTCTCCATAAGATAAATAACAACATGCTCGGTAAACAAATTATAGTTGGGAAATTGATAGAGTAAAGATAACGTACATATGTCATGAAGATCACTATGTGACAAGGGTATAGATAATAGAGCCCGTCAGTTGAGTACCCCTGAGGCCCGTTAGGCTAGGCCCAATTGTAATACTAGTCGAAATACGAGTTCATGTCGTATGTCGATATTATAATCTGTGTCGGATCCTACCCGATCCTCGAGACCTGGCCACATATATATAGGGGCTAGGAGGGGACGGTGTGGGACAGATTGAAAGCAAGCCAGGTTCTACACCCACGTTTACTTTCATAGCCACCTTGTCTGACTGAGTTTACCTTCGAGTTCATCCGACACCCTATCTCCCCGATCCTAAGTCCTTCATTTAGGACATTTGTCGAGTTAACCCCTCGTCAATTGGCGCCGACCGTGGGGACTTTGGGCGTTGGAATCATGAATTCGACGGCTTTTTTGCCTTTAGCCAACAGCAATCCGCAAGTCGACGAAATTTAGATACCCTTCGAAACCGTCGATTTTCAACCTCACCAGTCAAGTTTCTCGCAAGTGTTCGAGAGTATGGATCAAGATATGGAGTTAACGATCGGAAGTTTAAACTTTCGCATCGGATCACTAGGTTCGATTCGCCTTTCAGATCTGACGAAACTGGGTCCGTCGGCAAGTGAGCACGAGAGAGTAGCAATGTCGGAATCATCAGAAGGCTCTTCCAGCGAGGTAAACTCGCCGGTCAGCTTGGCAGAAGCAGAAGAAGGAAAAATCATAGGAGGCGACGAAACCATGGAGAATTTTGACTTAGAAGGGCAACTCGAAGATCTCATGATCTGCCATGATGACACCTCAGATCAATCAACAGACACCTGGAAGACAAGACTAGAACTTTCTGAAGATGACAATTCGATCTTCTCAAGTCACAACAGCAAACTCGACAATCAATACCAGATACTCGCCATCACAGGAGATAATTCAGAAGAACTCGACGACAATAACAACCCAGTGCTTAATCCGGCAAATATAAACAGAAGGGAAAATCACTTAGCAGAAGGAGAAACCGCTGACTCCCTCGCAACAAGGGAGAAAGTTCAACTATCAGCCGATGAGTGGAGAACAATCTAGACAGCCGTGGAGCACGGGACGCCAATACCAATGAATTCTAGCCAAACCATGCTTTTGGGATACCATTAGGCCCTAAGGCAGCAGGCGAAGTAGTTAGCAAAGGAGAGGATTGAAAGACAGAAAAGGAAGGATTCAGCCATTGCAGCAAGCGATGCTGCTCGCAGAGCACGTAGTGACATGTCGTACACAAACAGAAGGAATCATCGACATGGATCAAGATATGAAAATCTCGAGTACTCAGAAAGGCAAAGTATCTCAAAAAACCTGGACTCGTCCTTCCTTCGGTCGACGAGCAAGGAAATATTATACCAAAAACTCCTGAAGCAGCATTGGTGGCAGCTCAAGCATACCTGCATACAACACAACCAAATCTAGGAGACCCGAGGGAACATATGCACCACACAGCGCTAAATGGATTGAAGATGGTAGGCAACAAATTATCAGCAAAAGAGGTGGAGGCATACTACAACGAAGGAACCCATAAACCAAGATCACCACGCCGTCACAACAGTCCTCGGCATAGAAGTAGAAGTCGCCGATCTAGGACGCCATCACCAGGACGATACAACAGTCCAAAGAACAAAGGAACCCGACGATCCAGAACTCCCAACAGAGCATATGACTACGAAGACGATGAAAAGGAGATGGGGGCGCCATGCTTTACCCGTAGGGTTCGCATCACGCCAGTACCCAAAGGTTTCAAATTACCCCATGACCAACAAAAGTATGATGGATCTCAGGAGCCACAATTATGGCTTTCAGACTATCTACAAGTAGTAAAACTATTAGGAGGAACCAGGGAAACAGCAATGCAAAGTTTACAATTACACCTCACCGGTGCAGCAAGGTCATGGTTAAGCAAACTAGAAAAGGAAACAATCAGAAGCTGGGAGGAGCAAAACAATTTACGAGTAACTTCAAGTCGACATATAAGCGGCCAACATCCATAGAAGAATTCAAAGCCTGCGTGCAGCAACGCGGGGAGACATTAAGAGCATATATCCAAAGGTGGAGTATAATCAAAAATTCGGCAGTCGAAGTCTCAGATGAAAGAGCAATAGACGCATTCATAGTCAGGTTACGACGAGGAGACCTAGTCGAAGAGATGGGCAGAATCAAGCCGAAAACAGTATCAGATCTAATGGATGTGGCAAACAGATTTGCAGATGGAGAAGTTGCGTGCAACAATAAATGCACGCGATCACCAGAGGACGATAGAGGAAACAGATATGGAGGTCAAAGGAGAAGGTCCCGCAATTATGACAATTATGGCTCTCATAGCCAAGTAGCCGCAGGATACAAAGACAACAGCTACCAAGGCAACAACCATAAAAGTTCGGGATACCGTAGCTACGGCAAAGAAGACTACAAAAAATTTCCGCCAAGGGAATCCAGAGAGTATAACCCATCACCAGAAGATATGCTCAACGGACCATGTCATATTCACTCTGCGTTTGTCAATGGGAAACGAGTATCCAGACACGCAATGAAAGATTGCACTACGTTCTTGAAACTACAAGAAGCAGCACTTAACAAGCAAGCCGATGCAAAACGCCAGGGATATGAAGGAAACACAAGCAACGCACCTGCAACCCAACAAGGAAACAGCGGAGCTCCCAAAGGCCAAGATCAATCAAACCAGGGACGCGACGACGACAAAGGATATGTTCCATCTAAAGGGCACATTACAGCAATGATACAGTCAGTGCCCAAGTCGAACAAAGAGGAGAAAAGCATAACCCGGCAAGTTCATCTCGCAATAACCTCGCCTCCAGTAACAACGGAATATCTACATTGGTCAAAGCAACCCATAGAATTCAGTAGAGACGACCGCCCAATAACAGTACCTCGGCCAGGTAACGCGCCCTTGGTACTCAAAGCTCAAATAGGGATGTACGATGTCGACAGAATATTCATGGATACGGGAAGTGGGATAAACCTAATCTACGCAAAAACCCTATGGGCAATGCACATTTCATTGGAGTTCCTGAAGCCAACTGATTGCTCCTTTCACGGAATAGTCCCAGGGAGTGCTAACTATCCACTTGGTCGAATAGCACTCAACGTCTGCTTCAGAAATTGGCAAAACTACAGAAGAGAAAAACTTGACTTCGAAGTAATGGACTGGCCATCACAATATCATGCGATCCTCGGGTGATCCGCATTTTTGCGTTTCATGGCAGTACCTCATTATACTTACTTGGTACTAAAAATGCTAGGACCCAAAGGAATTATTATAGTCAAAGGAAGCTTTGAGTTATCAGACCTATGTGACAAAAAATTTCACAAAATGGCCCAAAATTTCGGCATGATGGCAAGCTAAGGGGAACCTAACTATAAAACAAAAGGCACGACTACATGAGTCACGCAGCAACTCGAAGGAAGCCCCAAGGAACCAGAAGTAAAGAAACCTCGGGTACAACAACCAGATCAAGAGAAGACTACAAGAGAAGAAGAGAAAACTCAAGCGACATAGGCGACAAGATAGACAAATAAGTAGAGTAGGAAAATAAGGCTGTAAAAGCCACGAGTTATTCCAGGGCAATACCCTCTTGATCCAGAACACAGGTCATTGGCCGGATCTCTTGGGTTATCCCATGTATCTTACATTATATGCATAAATAAAAGACAAAAGTTCCTCTTATTTGAGTTTACGTGTCTTCAAAAGCTGCGGCAAGCGCACCAACATGTACACAGAGTAAAAATGCTCTGAGGATAAAATTTCTAACATAAAAAGTTAGAAAACAAAAACTCTCGCATTATACGCACAAAAATACATACAAGTATCACATCACAACATCGGGTTATCAGAATCATCCACCCCCAGGGGATCTAAGTAATGATGCTCGCGAAAAAACACGGCATCCTCTCACAACAGCCTAGCTATAATCCTTCTGGCAGGCTGCAGGGTATTCTCCAGATGAACTCGCAAACTAGCTCCTCCTAGAGGATAACTCAGTGAAATGGAATTATAATTAAGCCTTGGATGCCACTTACGCACCCACCCAAGAGCAAAATTAGCTCCAGCCACCAAGTTCAGCTCTATCAGCCGATGAATTCGCTGACTCGATCTGAAAGTATCGAGTAGCAATGGAAAGCTTCCAGGAAGAGGATTGCGAGGAAGCATGACAGAGTGCATGGTTATCAGAGATCTTCGATAGCCATCAACTGCCTCTCCAATATGCTGGGCACGATCTTGCAGCAGCACAATAGCATGACGGCGTCGGGGATCAGACCACAAACTGTCGATCCCCTCTGATGCCTTCTCCAGAGCTGTATTTCGCTCAGCGACTCGACGTGCTTCAGCAGCAAAATCCAGACAAGTACCTAAGACAACAAAAGATATTAGACGGTAGTAGTGGAATAAAAGGAAATAAGAGAAGCCGCAAGGAACCTCACATCGCAACATCTCGCAAATAGACTCGACAATACCGATGAGGAAGGAGTCGCATTCTTCGAGATGAACGATTTTCGCCATCAGACCCGACACCTTATCATCAAGAATGATATCTGTTTCATGAACCCACAAGATTTGCTGGCCTTATCCATAGCCATCTGCGCTTAGCGCTTCGACAGAGACAAGCGGCTCTCAAGGTCCGAAATCCTTGAGGAGTACTTAGCACATTTGCAAGACGGATGAGGAGGCGACGAAGTCCCGGAGTCAAAAACATCGGCAGGAGAGGGAGCCTGATCGCGACCTGATGATCTACCAGCACGAATAGGCTGGAAGCCAAAAGAAAAGAAAAGAGAAGCATCTCAGAAGCTGAATTGAACATGACATTTCACAAAGAAGAAATATTTACAAAAGTACAAGCCCTCTGACTAAAGTTCTCGGGCTACATGCGGCTAAGAGTTTGCTACATCAGAATAAAACTAAAAATTACAACAGGGGGCCAAGTCTACACCACCTTGGCCTCGCGATCCGCGGCAGACGTCGGCGTAGCAGAAGCAGCGCCAGCATTGAGAGGAGGCACGGACCCACTTGTCGCCGGAGTCAAAGAAATTGGCGTAGTAGAGGTCACAGAAGCCGCCAAAGGAGAAATCAGCGACACGATGCCTGGCGCATACTTTTTCGCCTTCTCAAAGAAAGCCTTCAACTCCGAACAGGGACGGCCATGGGAAGAGCTCACCTTCTCCCAGTTAACCTCCTCACCATGTGCATATGAAAATGCAATGGCCCCCTCGGCACCTCGCTTCAAGGAGAGGCCCTTCATAGCAAGTATGGGATCTTCAGGGGTGTCGAAGGCCTTGGCAAGGTTTTTCAAATCTGGCACCTTCGCCTTTTGCTTGGGCCACAACCCGACAAAAAATCCGCGTAAGCACGCGGTTAACCAACTCGAAGATCTCCTGGATAGATATCCAGTTCGTTTCCAGCAAGCTAACCGCAGCCAAGAGAGGATCGTTGTCTGGTTGCAAAGTCGACGTAGACAACTCAGTATATTCTGCAAAAACAAAGGAGACAGAAAATAGCAGGCAAATAATACATCAGCAAGCATAAGAGAGCAAGCAAGTCAGCAAAAGGAAAGAAAGGTATAGTATATACCTCCAGCAGCAGCAGACATCTTGTTCAGCCGATCAGCCATGGCCTGTTCTCGCTGGAGGTGCTCCTTGTTAGCATCAGTCAGGGCCTTTTCTGCTTTCTTTGCCTTAGCCAGTGCTGATTTAGTAGACTTCTCAGCATTGACCTTGGCAGCAGTGGCAGCGTCAAAAGCTTTCCTGGAAGCTTCGAGTTCAGCTTCCAGCGATGAAATGCGAGCATTGGCTGTTGCTAGAGCATCTGCAGTTCATCAAAGAGGAAAGAAAAGTCAAGCAAATAAGAAAATAAATGCATACAAGACAAGCAAATATAGGAAAAGAAATTTACCTTCGGAGGCCTTAGCGGCTTTCAGGTACTCGACACATTCGTTGCCCAAGGCGACAAATTTAAAGACGTGAGTATCAACACGCAAAAGTAGAAGTAAATATACCAGTATGTTCGCGTACATCATCGGAGGAGCTTGTGGATTGATGGGCCTCAAGAGTAGCACCGGCGTCGGATGATTTCTTCAAGCGCTTAGAAGTATGAACAGTGACTACCTTCTTCATGGGCTTCTTTGAAGCTTTTGGAGATTTTCCTGCTGGATCGACCTCTTGTGATGATGGTTCGTCGACAACAGGAGTATCAGTGATAGGGGCAGCAGCAGCAAATCTTTTCGGGTTCTCCTCGTCACTGAGAAAAGGAGCAAAAGGTAAAGTCATCTACCGAAGTCGACAGAAAAAAAAGATAGTATATGAAAACAAGCAGAAGGACACTTACGAGTCCATGAGATCGAAGGGCTCTCCGTCGTCCTCTGCGCGAAGGTTTCCCCGGCCACAGTTCTATGAGCGGAGGTACTCGAGGAAGCAAACTCTTCGACACGCTTCCTTTTCTTGTCAACACCAAGATCTTCAGAAAGCGCAGGAGGAGGTGACGTCGTTGAGCTGGTCCTTTCCAGCGAATCTTCGCCTTCGTCTCCATCTTGGCTATCCTCAGTCTCGAGGGCTCCAGAGGCCGCGGAAACAGGCACATGTGGAATGGCCCCTCCCTCTGGGAGAGGAGGGCGACAAACAAGAAGACGATGATCCTAAAAAGAAAAACAACCCAAAAGTTACAAGGCGGACAATGATAAGAGAAAAACAAGATAAGTAAAGACAGTAACATACCGCAGGCAAGGGATGCTCGGAGTCGAAGTAGCTAGCGGCCAAATCTACAACTTCATGATCCTTGGTGAGAGTAATAAGCGCTCTCACACGTTTGTCGAGATCCTTCTTCTCCATAAGATCTTCGGATACTCAATGATCCTCATGACATATGTACGTTATCTTTACTCTATCAATTGCCCAACTGTAATTTGTTTACCCAGCATGTTGTTATTTATCTTATGGATAGACACCACTAGTGAACTGTGGACCCCGGTCCAATTTCCTTTACATTGCTATTACCGTTTACTTTTACTCGCTCTATTTACTTTTACTTGCATACTATTACCTTTTACCACTCGATACGCTCAATCCTTTGTTTACAGCAAACCGGTGAGATTGACAACCTCATCGTAAGTTGGGAGCAAAGTTCTTGGTTGTGTTGTGTGCAGGTTCCACGTTGCTGCTAGGTGAAGAAGCTCCTACGTCAACTACGCACCAGCATTTTCTGGCGCCATTGTCCGAAGTGTCGTGAAGCTAGCAAGCATCACCTTCTGAAGTTTGGCTTTCTCCTACTGGTTCGATAAACCTTGGTTTCACAACTGAGGGAAACTTGCTGCTGTGCTCCTCATACCTTTCTCTTGGGGTTCCCAACTGGGTGCCTTAACACCGCACCATCAGTGGGCATGCTGTAAATTTCCAACATGAATGATGCATGACTTAGATTAGCGGCCCAGACGTTTCTCTAACACATATACAACTCCACGATCTCGCAAGATCCCAACTTATTTCACATCGCGAGTATCCATAAACAAAAGAGCACGATATCAACTCAAATGAGAGAAAGTGCAATGTTGAAAGCTTGTCCCATGACGGCATGGTTTGGCTAATTTTCAACTTACAACTTGCAAGCATAACATCAACATAAGAGAGCCACAATGTCAAAATTTTAAAAGCGAGAAAAGTAAAGTGTGTCGTCAGATTCGTGAGAGCTTTACTGACTAATTTTCATATAACACCTGTTTGACGACATTTTGTCATGGTTTTATTGAATAAATTAATTCAAACCACAATTGCAAGGGTGTGCAAAATATCAGCAAGAATTGCTATCAAGTAAAAGAAAAAACATATCACAAGTATTGCACAGGAGAAAGGCATGCATGTATTACCATTGAGATAGTACTAGAAGAATTCTGCTAGGCATTGACGACACACACGTGCTAGCTAAGAGTTTTGCATAGACACACGTGCTAGCTAAGAGTTTTGCATAGACTAAAAAGTGATGATCAGTTCGGTCGACTGTTAGTGATGAAATGAGCGTGTATCAGTGTATGTGTACATGAATGGCTGATTGTTCGATCAATTGGCTGTCAACTAGCTAGCAAATAAATCGTCTCCTATATTTATGTCTGCAAAGCATGGCTCAGCTGGTTACTTCCAACGAACTCGCACGTACATAGTTTTCCGTTGGCCAAGTTGATCAAAACGTCACAAGTTTAGCTGGATAAGAGATAAACACAGGGTTGATCCGTCGATTGCGCAGAGAGTTGTTGGCAACTGGAGGCGTGCTCCAAGCCTCTGACGTACCCGAGAGTCCAAGTATAAATACGCCTGACGGCGAGAGCCACGAGATCTTTTTTCCGGCCGCACACAACGCAACAACCTCATATTTCCACAGCAGTCGATCCAGGATAGAAGCCTGCCTACTAGCTCTCATCAACAGGTCAAAGCTCCCATCGGAAGGAGGGGCAGCGGCGTTCTCTTCCCCAGCTCACCTCTGATGGATCGATCAGATCATGGCGAGTGAGGCGTACAAACAAGAGGCATGCACACACTTCTTTCTCCACAGGTAGATCCCGTGGTGTACAGGTTCATGTTCGTCGACGAGATCCTTATAGTTGGCGTTGTTCCGGCTCTACGCGATTTATATCGCCGCCGATAAGATCTTTATAGTTGGTGTCATCCCGGCTCTACGCAATCTGCATCGCCGCCGATGAGATCTTCAAAGTTCATGTCGTCTCGGCTCTACGCGATTTATATCGCCGCCGATGAGATCCTCAAAATTCGTGTCGTCTCGGCTCTACGCGATTTACATCGCAGCCGACGGAATCTTCAAATTGGTGCCGGCCGGCTCTACGCGATTTATATCGCCGCCGATAAAATCTTCAAAATTGGTATCGTCCCGGCTCTACGCGATCTATATTGCCGCCGACGAAATCTTTAAAATTGGTATCGTCCCGGCTCTACGTGATTTATATCGCCGCCGATGAAATCTTCGAAATTGGTGTTGTCTCGGCTATACGCTATCTATATCGCCGCCAACGAAATCTTCAAAATTGGTATGTACCGGCTCTACGCGATCCATATCGCCGCCGACGAAATCTTCAAAATTGGTATCGTACCAGCTCTACGTGATTCATATTGCTGCCAATAAAGATCTTCAAAATTGGTGTTGTCCCTGGCTCTACGTGATTTATATCGACGCCGCTGATATTCATGAATAAAATGAAAAATAGTTGTTGTACTGGCTCTGCGTGATTTATATCTCCACTGTTGATGTTTCACGGTCCGGTTTATAAGATTGCACTATCACACGGCTCTACGTGATTTACATCACCGCCGGTGCATTCGCGATACATTGGACTTACAATATTTCACAAAGTCTTACGGCTTGTGACACTCTCCAAAAATACAAGTGCATCGTTGTCTACTCAGGCTCACGATTACATGCATTGAGTGGTCTCCTAGATCACTATATTAAGACATAAGCACGACCATCGATATTGGAATAAGCATCAGATAATTTGTTATGTCAGTGGATATAAGCTCCTTGTAACATCTCATGTACACAAGTATTGTTATAGTGGATTTGGCCTTCGTGCCACCGTGGTTTTTTCCCGATTTGGGTTTCCACGTTAAAAAGTGTGTGTCATGTGCGCTCTACTTCTTCTACTAATCTTGTTGTCTATTTTATGAGAATTGCTAAGTCCGATGAGGCCAAAAACATTAGGGTTACCGATGTCGACTATGGTTGCGGTAGTTTAATCGAAGGTATTTCATTGACAAGCTAGGTCTATGAATATAATTAACTGGAAAGTCTTTCGGGACTCCAGGAATCAGCAACTTTACAATCGTCATTGTCGGATGTATATTCAGGCGCAATATAGAAAATACATGTGAGATGGGAGTATGTAAAGAATCGATAATTGATGAAATACAAGTTTGCTATCTCTGTGTATTTACACCTATTTTATTTGTATACAACTGTATACTGGCACGCCCGTGCTTAAAAGGCCAATGCAGATAAATTTAAATATTTATCTTGCTAAAACAACACCAAAAAGAGTTTAATTTGAAGGATAGATAAAAGTAAATCAAATGTACTTTGGAATAGCAAATTGATAATAGGTATGTATGGTGGACACATTGGTAAACTTGGTTTTTGGGAGTTGGATGCACGAGTAGAGCTCATAATCAGTACAAAACGAAGGCTAGCAAAAGACTGGGAGCGACCAACTAAGAGAGCAATAACGGCCATAATCATGCATAGCGACAAAACATCATTAAAAGAAGCATAAAGTGGTATCACAAGTCAAAAACCAAATTATCATAGAGGCTTATGGCGACTTGTTAGAGTCAAACATGTTGTAAGCATGCGCCAAGTCAACCCAAATAAAGCATCAAGGAGAAAACCAAATAAATGCTTCCATATAATAAAAACAACGCATGATTTTTTCAAAGGCTCATTAAGCAATCTCAGTAATTTGAGACAAGTCATGCTACAGCAAAAATCACTAAGCATACTATCAAAACGACATCAAGCATGGCATGCAAAAGTCTAAGCCGCAGTCTAAACAAGCTCCTTTTTGTACCACTTTTTGCATGAAACTTTCTTCTCTTTTCCAACACCATTCAAACCTTTTTGAGACAACTCTTTTGATGAAAACCAACATAGACCAGTGGTCTAAATACACCTTGATGCAAAGATATAACAATATCTGAACAAAAATGAAGGCAAAAAACGAAAGCTAAACGCAGTTCTAGAAAAAGAGAACACTCGTTGAACAATAAGAGTGAAAACTAGAGTGTTCTTGGCAAATGAAAAATGGAGTGCGTCTCCTCCAAAAGAATTTTGTTGGGGTCCAAACATTTATTGCAGCAAACAAAAAAAAGAAAACTGAAAGCAAAAGTAAAGACGCTCCAAGAAAAACGCATAGTGCATGAAGCAATAAAAATATAGTGTGTTGAAAGGTGACCTAATTTTTGCCGATGAAGAAGGGGTGCCTCGGGGGCATCCCCAAGCTTTGACGCTTATACCTATTGGATATATCTTGGGGTGACATGGGCATCTCCAAGCTTGAGCTTTTGTCCATACTTCATCTCATCTCATCACTCTCCATTCCCTACATTTGAAAACTTGCTTCATACAAAACTTCACACAATTCTATTAGCAATGTTAGCATAAGCATAATAGTAAATCAACCCATTTGGTTCAGATTTCAACTAAAAAACACCACATATAAATCATATAATACTGTAGCAACTTCCTCAAAAGTTTCATGATCAAAAGAACTCAAAAAGAAAGCGATCGAGCGGCAAACACAAATAGTGGCAGAAATCTGTCAAAACAGAATAGCTGACAAAGGTCGATTTTTTCGAGGACCTTCTGTTGCTTGATACGTCCAATTTGCATCACTATTTTGTATCATAATTTACTGTTATTAATTGATATATTTCATATTTAGATATGATACTTATGTTATTTCCTTTGTTTTCACATGTTTGATGATCATCGGAAGAGTTGCTGCCAGAGTCAGGATTCTGCTGGAAAAGGACCATCAGGAGACCATATTTTGAAGATCAGGAAAATTACAGAAAAATACCCAGAAATTATATTTTCCTAGAAGACCCACGAAGCCAGAAGGAGGAGTCGAGAGGAGCCAGGGGGGCCCCACATGCCAGGGTGGCGCGGCCAGCCCCCTGGCCGCGCCAGCCCTGTGTGAGGGAGCCCTGGCCCACTTCTGGTCTCGCCCCTTCGCGTACATCATCGTCCCCGAAAACCTAAGTCAAGGGGGAGGCTCAGAGTTAGACAGCCGCCTCTGCGGGGCGGAGAACACCAGAGAGAGAAAAGCTCTCCGGCATAGAGAAATCTGCCGGGGAAATTCCTTCCCGGAGAGGGGAGATCGTCGCCATCGTCATCACCATCGCACCGGACTTCATCGGGATCATCATCATCATCTCCATCACCAGCACCTTCATCTCCACCATCACCACGCCATCCCGCTGTAACATCTTGAGTTGAATCTTGTTATATTCATAGGGGAAACTTTCCCGGTGTTGATTACTCTTATAGTTGATGCTATTGAGTGGAACCGTTGAGTTAAGATTTATGTTCAGATTGTTATTCACCATTATTTCACCTCTGATCATGATCCATATGATGTCTTGTGAGTAGTTCGTTTAGTTCTTGAGGACATGGGAGAAGTCAAGATGTTAGTAGTGAATTATTGTTGAGAAATATTTAATGGTTTGATATTGTTGTGGTGCTATTTCACTAGTGGTGTCATGTGAACGTCGACTACATGATACTTCACCATTTATGGGCCTAGTGAGATGCATTGTGTATTTGGCTACCGATTGTGGGGTTGCTGGAGTGACAGAAACCTAAACCTCCGTTGGGAAACCATTGCACCAGGGAGCGTAGGATCCTAGAGTTTAAGGCTGTGGTTAGATTTATCTTAATTACATTCTTGTATTTGCGGATGCTTGCAAGGGGTATAATCACAAGTGTGTATTTATCCTAGTAAGGGTAATGCGCTAGCACAGGTTCACCCCCATAACACTTACCAAACTAATAAATAATATTGGCTCTATGAAGCGAAAGCTCTTGACAGAAACTCCTGTGTGTCCTCGAGAACGTTTGGTTATTATAAGTACACAACCGACTTGTCCTTTGCTGAAGAAAGGATTGGGCCACTTGCTGCAATTATTACTACTGTCTTTTATTTACTCGCACTTTATTTACTCATTTTACCAAATACCCCTAAAAACCTGTTTGCTAGTATTTACAGTGATTCCTTGTTCAAAACTGCTCATCAACACCTTCTGCTCCTCGTTGGGTTCGACACTCTTATTTATTGAAAGTACTACGATACACCCCCTATACTTGTGGGTCATCAAGACTATTTTCTGGCGCCGTTGCCGGGGAGTGTAGCGCTATTGAAGAGTGGAATTGGAAAAGGTAACCGTCACTATGAGTATCGTTTTATTTTGTCTTTTATTTTTGTTTTACTCTGCTATGGAGAACTCCCCATTTGGTTTCCTATTTGGAAACACATCTACTACTACTGCTGCACATGCGGAGGAACCACCACCGCCGCCGCCTGCTGAAATTGATCCTTTTAAAATACCTATGAAAATTGTTGGGCGTATTATGGATAACTGCTATTCAGGATATGGAACTGTCCATCCGGGTGATCACTTATTATTTATACATGAATTATGCGAGTTGTTCAGATGTGCAGGTATTTCACCAAGCCAGGTCAAGAAGAAATTATTCTCTATATCATTGAAAGGCAGAGCTGAAGAGTGGTATCGACTACTCCAAGATGGCCCATCTATGGCATGGGAGGATATTGTGCCTCTCTTTTATTCCAAGTTTTATCCCCCAAGTGAAATTCATAAAGACCGTAACCGGATATATAATTTTTCGCCTCATGATGGAGAGAGTATTGCCCAAGCGTGGGGGAGATTGAAGTTACTAATGCTCAAATGCCCCATTCATGAGCTCCCCAATAATATTGTTATTGATAATTTTTATGCGCGGCTTACTCTTCCTGATAAGGATTATTTGGATGCCTCTTGCTTTGGATCATTTACTCATATGAAAGAAGATACTAAGTGGAAACTTCTTGACCGAATACAAGAGAATGCTGAAGGTTGGGAAAACGACAAAGGTAGGAAGTCAGGTATAAACTATGATTATGAATGCATTAAATCTTTTATGGAGACCGATGACTTTCATGGTGTTAGTGTTGCATATGGTCTTGATTCCCAAATACTTGCTAATTATCTTAAGGCTTTTGCCTCTTACATTGATGTTCCAAAGAAAGATTGGAATAAATATCATGCGCCTTACAAAAATTCTATTAGTCATATTCCTGCTGCAGCTACTGAAGTTTGTACTGTTGATAGCATTGTGCCTGAACCTTATTTTGAGAAGACACCTTTCCCTGCTAAGGTAAAGAAGTATTCTACTTTGGTAAGTGTGTCTAATAAAAGTACTAAGAAAGCTGAGGAACCTGATGAGCAAATTACTATTAAGTCTCCTGTAGCTATATTGAAGGATCTTGTTACTAAAGATGTAGGAGATCAATATATTCTTTTTTGTGAAGATGCTTCTAACATTCTCTCACATCCTAAAAAGCATAGGAAAACAAGTGTTCCTGTTATTTCTGTCAGGATTGGAGACCATTGCTATTATGGTTTATGTGATATTGGTGCTAGTGCAAGTGCTATTCCCTTAGAGCTTTACAAAGAAATCATGCACGAGATTGGCGCTTGTGAACTTGAAGATATTGATGTGGTTGTTCAGCTAGCTAACAGAGAGACAGTTTGGCCTCTTGGTATTGTCCGAGATGTGGAAGTTCTTTGCTGTAAGACTAAATACCCTACTGATTTTCTAGTACTTGGTAAGGAGGCTAGTAAAACTTGTCCTATTATTTTTGGTAGACCATTTTTGAACACTTGTGGCGCTGTGATAGATTGTAAGAAGGAGAATTTTTTTACTAAGTTTAATGGAGAGTCTTATGAGTTTAATTTTTCCAAGTTTGCTAAGACTTCTTATGAGAATGAACCGCCTAATGAAAATTTTCGAGTAGAACAGCTTGCTTCTATTGCTCTTGCTCCTAATAATGCCTTGCAGCAATTCATGGAAGATCACGAAAGTGATGTTTTTAGCAAGGAAAGAGAAGAGATTGACGACATTCTTCTTCGTCAACCACCATTACTCAAGCATAATCTACCTGTGGAGGATCTTGGTACCACTTTGCCGCCTAAGGAAGATCCTGTTTTTGAATTAAAGCCTTTGCCTGATAATCCTAAATATGCTTATATAGATGATAAGAAAATATATCCTGTTATTATTAGCTCTAAACTTTCAGGAAAGGAAGAAGAAAGATTATTGGAGATATTGAGGAAACACCGAGGAGCTATGGGATATACCCTTGATGATTTAAAAGGGATTTCTCCCACTTTATGTCAGCATGCCATTAATATGGAGAAAGACGCGAAGCCAGTCGTGGAGCATCAACGCCGCCTAATTCCCAAGATGAAGGATGTGGTAAGAAATGAGGTATTAAAACTCCTTGATGCTGGCATTATTTATCCTATTGCTGATAGTAGATGGGTTAGTCCTATTCATTGTGTTCCTAAGAAAGGAGGTATGACTGTGGTGCCTAATGAGAATAACGAGCTTATTCCTCAAAGGGTAGTAGTTGGTTATAGAATGTGCATTGATTATAGGAAGGTAAACAAAGTTACTAAGAAGGATCACTATCCTTTACCTTTTATAGATCAGATGTTAGAAAGGTTGTCTAAGAAGACGCATTTTTGTTTCCTTGATGGTTATTCTGGTTTTTCTCAAATTGCTGTTAAGAAGGATGATCAAGAGAAAACCACTTTTACTTGTCCTTATGGAACTTATGCTTATAGACGTATGCCTTTTGGTTTATGCAATGCTCCTGCTACTTTTCAAAGATGCATGTCTGCTATTTTTCATGGCTTTTGTGAAGAAATTGTGGAGGTCTTCATGGACGATTTTTCCGTCTATGGAACTTCTTTTGATAATTGTTTGCACAACCTTGATAAAGTTTTGCAGAGGTGTGAAGAAACTAACCTTGTTCTTAATTGGGAGAAATGCCACTTTATGGTGAATGAAGGAATTGTCCTTGGACATAAAATTTCTGAAAGAGGTATTGAAGTCGACAGAGCAAAAGTTGAGGCAATTGGGAAAATGCCTTGTCCAAGAGATGTTAAAGGTATTCGTAGTATTCTTGGTCATGCTGGTTTCTATAGGAGGTTTATTAAAGATTTCTCTAAGATTTCAAAGCCTCTTACCAATCTTCTTCAAAAGGATGTACCATTTTGTCTTTGATGATGATTGTAAGGAAGCTTTTGAAACTCTTAAGAAGGCTTTAACTACTGCTCCTATTGTTCAACCACCTGATTGGAATTTACCTTTTGAAATTATGTGTGATGCTAGTGATTTTGCTGTTGGTGCTGTTCTTGGACAGCGCGTAGATAATAAGTTGAATGTTATTCATTATGCTAGTAAGACTCTTGATGCTGCTCAGAAGAATTATGCTACTACTGAGAAAGAGTTTCTTGCTGTTGTTTTTGCTTGTGATAAGTTTAGATCTTACATTGTCGACTCTAAAGTTACTATTCATACTGATCACGCTGCTATTAGATATCTTATGACTAAGAAGGATGCTAAGCCTAGGCTTATTAGATGGGTGTTGCTTTTACAAGAGTTTGATTTGCATATCGTAGATAGGAAAGGTGCTGAAAATCCTGTGGCTGACAACTTGTCTAGATTGGAAAACATTTCTTTTGATCATGTACCTGTTAATGATAGTTTTCCAAATGAACAGTTGGCTGCAATAAATGTAACTTCGCGAGACCTTCCTTGGTATGCTGATTATGCTAACTTTATTGTTTCCAAGTATTTGCCTCCAACCTTTACAGCTCAGCAAAGAAGAAAATTCTTCTATGATTTGAGGCATTATTTTTGGGATGACCCACACTTATATAAAGAAGGAGTTGATGGTATTATGAGAAGATGCGTACCGGAATATGAGCAACAAGAGATATTAAGAAAATGTCATGGTAGTGCTTATGGAGGGCAGCATGCTGGAGATAGAACCGCACAGAAGGTTCTACAGTCAGGTTTTTATTGGCCAACCCTCTTTAAGGACGCCAGAAGGTATGTTTTATCCTGTGATGAATGTCAAAGAGTTGGTAATATCTCTAGACACAATGAAATGCCTATGAATTACACTCTGGTTATTGAACCGTTTGATTGTTGGGGATTTGACTTTATGGGTCCTTTTCCTCCTTCAAAAGGCTATACCCATATACTTGTTGCTGTTGATTATGTTACTAAATGGGTAGAAGCCATACCTACAAAGAGTGCCGATGGTGAGACTTCGTTAAAAATGCTTAAGGATGTTATTTTTCCTAGGTTCGGAGTGCCTAGATATCTTATGACTGACGGAGGTTCTCATTTTATTCACGGTAGTTTTAGAAAAACTCTTGCTAGATATGATGTTAATCATAGAATTGCTTCTGCTTATCATCCCCAAACTAGTGGGCAAGTAGAGCTGTCAAATAGGGAGATCAAGTCTATCTTGCAGAAGACTGTTAGTAGATCTAGGAAAAACTGGGCTAGTAAGTTAAATGACGCTTTATGGGCTTATAGAACTGCTTATAAGAACCCCATGGGTATGTCTCCTTATAAGATAGTTTATGGAAAAGCGTGTCACTTGCCCTTAGAACTAGAACACAAAGCTTTTTGGGCAGTGAGAGAGCTTAATAGAGATTTTAAACTAGCCGGTAAGAAAAGGTTGTTAGATTTGAGTTCTCTAGATGAGTGGAGAAACGAAGCGTATGAGAATGCCAGACTTTTCAAAGAGAAAGTCAAGCAATGGCATGATAAGAGAATTCTTAAGAGAGAGTTTCATGTTGGTGAGAAAGTTCTATTGTATAGGTCTCGTCTCAGATTTTTTGCAGGAAAATTACTTTCTAAATGGGAAGGACCATATGTTATTGTGGAAGTGTACCGCTCAGGTGCTATTAAGATTGCTTCATTGAAAGATGATTCTACACAAGTGGTGAATGGACAAAGACTCAAGCATTATATTTCTGGAGATTCTTATAATGAAGATGTTGATGTTATTTAAATAGTTTCTCCGGAAGATTATATCCAAGACAAATTGCAGGTACCTGCAGAGTTCGCTTTCGAATAGGTAACAGTTCTAGTTAGAAAAGTTTCGCGAAAAGCTCTTCCTTTAATATTTTTGTTGTTTTTACTAAATATGAAAAATCACGAGATGAAAAAGGGCACGAAAAAGAGTCCGTGTGTGTCTCACACACGGGTGGCGCGGGCCCACCCTTGGCCGCGCCACCAGGGTGTGAGAACACCCCGGAACTCTTTTCCGTCCCGGTTTCTTCCTGTGATTTCGATTAGATGTATAATTTTCGGCTATTTAACCCCCCCGGAGTCCCCGAGGTCTGTATATCGTTTTCTCGTCGTGTTTTGCTTTGAGCTGTTTCTGTCAGGAGTTGATCTTAAGCTTGGGGAAGTCATGGCCTCTTCAAGCGATGACAAGGAGAAGACACCTCCGGAAGATGACACCAAAGATTTCTGGCTGAAAGAAGAGGTTGAAAGCGAAGACGAAGAGGAAGATCAAAGTCCAAGGGCGAACACCGTGATTGCCAGCATAGGGGTGGTGACAGATCAAGACAAGTTCAAGAAGAGTGCTCGCATAAGGACCGGAGGGGGTGTGCCGCGTCACACCTTAGCTCCACGGACATCTCCGCCAAGTCAAAATCCTTTCCATACTCTAATTCATGAACATCAGTTCCAAAAGGTGCCCAAATCACGATTACCCTCTGGCTGGGATATAGATCGTTCTAAAAATGCAGGGACAGGAAGCTCCAAGAGTGAAGAAGGATGGGGAAATAATTCCAAGAGCTGGGATTCTCTTGCCGACAGGTTCATGAATCGTATTGAGAACAATTCTGAGATGATTCGCAACCTTGAGTACAAGATTGATGAGCTAAAAGATTTAATTGAGAAGCTTATTAAAGATTATCCACCGCCACCGCCAAAGGAGTAATTCATCATCGGTTTAGGCATCCCCTTGGCTTGTTCCAAGCTTGGGGGAGTGCCTCGGTATCACATCATTACCTTTCGCTCATTTACTTTTCAAAGTAGAGTCATATCATGAATAGAGAAGTTATCATATAGAATAGTTTGCAGCTAGGAAGTATCCTCCTTAGTCAGTTATCTATGTATCCCTTGGTGTGAGTTGCGGTAATAAAATATTAATGAGAAGTTTTATCGTTTACTTTTCGCACACCTTATGTTAGTTTGCAATTTCTCTTGTATGACTAGTCTTGTTGATTGGTATTGGTATCACATTGGGAGCGTGAGTAGATTTAGTTGGTTTTGGCAAACCTAGCTTGGTCAGTAGCAACTTTACCTTGAGATTTGAGTAGAAAAGAATAAAGAAGTGCTTGCAGTTACATCACTTCAGTTTTCCCTTATGTTTGGCTTATAAGCATTGTTATTCTTAAAGTTAAAATCGTTGTACCTTCAAGGGAGTTTGCATGTTTGTTCTTATTATATGTATGTTTGTTTGTTTCATGCAACTCTTATGCTTGCTACCCAGCCTTGCTAGCCAAAAGCATGTACTGAGAGGAAATACTTCTCGTGCATCCAATTCCCAAAAGCCAAGTCACTTCCAAAGAGTCCACTATAAATTCCTATGCATGGTATTTTAAGCCATTCCAAGTAAATTTTCATGTGCTACCTTTCAAAAACTTTCAAACACTTCTCGTTTTGTGCCACTGTTTTTAGCTCATGAGGACGTAGTGGATGGGTTTGTTATCTTCCATACTAAATTAAGTACCCCTCTGATCACTCTAAGATTTACACATATATCTGAACCTTGCAACCATAAAACTTGTCTGTTTTACCTCATTTCTACCAGTGTTGTACCAACATTTTACATCATTTGATCCTTTGTCACAGATCTGTGCGCCAAGGCACTTAATTCTACAAGTCAGAGCAATTCAAACCAAAGACCAAGCCACCAGGAATGGAGGAGTACATCTTGAGGAGCAAGAAAGAAGCCAACGGCAGAAAGAGGCTGGTACGGCACAAAAGGACAAGAAAAACGGAAAAGCAGACTAGCAGCTGCTGCCACCTTTTTCCTCTACTCCTCTACGCTGCAGCAAATACACCATCCCATCCCGCATCCATCCATCGCCTCACAGCCACTCCATCCCACCAACCACCTCACTTTCTTCCTCTCACCCGAAGCTTCCTCCTTCACAGTCCAACACACCGAAACCTTCACCTTTTCCATCCACTTTTCCCACTACTCCTTTTTTGCAACAAGAACAGATCAACGACGCAAGCAAGAACACCATGAACACCACCAAGAACACCTCCAAGAACCTCAAGATGGACAAGGCTCGAAGGATCTGAAGGCCAAGCTCTTCTTCATCCCTCTTCATCCTCTGCCACGACAGCAACATCTCTGCCTTCCTCAATTTCTCTGCCACGGCAAGCCTTCGGTGACCAACAACAACCTCTCTCTCCTCTCCCCCATGCTCTGTGATCTGATTTGTGTTGATCTTGCACTGTAAAACAGTTTGAACCTTGTCCTGGATCGTTGCTATGGTTTGAGTGACACACTCCATTGTAAACTCCAAGATTACTGTGATTTCTGTGTTGCATCTGCCTGATCTGTTAGGTGCAAGACTAGCCTCTGCATCTAGTCCCAAAAATACATCCCTGCCTCACTTGCTCGTTTGTCCTTTGTTTCCCTGCCTGACAAACAAGAAACATTGGATTCGTTATGTTAAAACTTCCAACCTAAAATTCTCTGTTACTTTCCTGTTTACAACACCAAAAAACCCATCTTTTGGCTTAGCTTCTGGAAACAAGGAAAAGGTCATCACTTTGCTAATCCCTGTGGATACGACATAGAAACACCCCCCTAATCTGCAAGTGATCACCCTCGACTAGGCAGCTTCATCTGCTCATCATTAATTTTGCAAGGGAGCTGGTCAGACCATTATAATCTCAAAAATAAAAAAGAAAGGAAAAGGGCACTCCTCCAATGGAATGTGAAAGTTGGTCGGCACCCGATGGAATCGGTTAGCCATGGTTTGAGAAAGGAAAAAGGTGGGGAGGAGTGCAAAGCTATAAAAGAGCACCAAAGTGCCAATTAATCAAACATCTCGGAACCGCTCTCACTTGTTTAGTATGGAAGATATCAAGAACTCCGTTGCTAGTCGTTGACAAAAGCAACCACTTCTCAAAATAACTTTTTACCTCTGTTTTACAAATGAAAAGCTCTAGCACATGTTTAATCTCTGCTTCCCTCTGCGAAGGGCCTATCTTTTACTTTTATGTTGAGTCAACCTATTTCCCTCTGTCTCAAGCAAGCATTTGAGTTGTTATGTTTCACTCATCCATATGTTGATCCGTTTAATCATGTTTATTATCTTCCTTGTTTTGTATAATGCTTTTGTCTGAAGGAATATATCTTTGAAAGCTTTCTATGTATGCAAAAGTTTACTTTGTTGAGCATATAGTCTTTGCTATATTAGCTCTGTTTTAAAAGGCTCCGTTTAAAAGAGAGAATAGCTTATTCATCGTTCTTTGATCAAGAGCTAAGGTTTGCCATTGCCAATTATATTTACCTTGTGCATCTTTACATGTGATTCCCTTTTACTTATTGCAAGTCTATATCTTATAAAGGGAAGTTGCTGTCTATTATAATTTGTGCCTTAGTAAATGTGATGCTTCTTGTCCGTATTTTGATTATCGACACTTCACTCCATAAACCTGTGGTCATGTTTACCGAGTTTGGTTTTCACTTGGGGACAAGCGAGGTCTAAGCTTGGGGGGGTTGATATGTCCAATTTGCATCACTATTTTGTATCATAATTTACTGTTATTAATTGATATATTTCATATTTAGATATGATACTTATGTTATTTCCTTTGTTTTCACATGTTTGATGATCATCGGAGGAGTTGCTGCCAGAGTCAGGATTCTGCTGGAAAAGGACTATCAGGAGACCATATTTTGAAGATCAGGAAAATTCCAGAAAAATACCCAGAAATTATATTTTCCTAGAAGACCCACGAAGCCAGAAGGAGGAGTCGAGAAGAGCCAGGGGGCTCCACATGCCAGGGTGGCGCGGCCAGCCCCCTGGCCGCGCCAGCCCTGTGTGAGGGAGCCCTGGCCCACTTCTGGTCTCGCCCCTTCGCGTACATCATCGTCCCCGAAAACCTAAGTCAAGGGGGAGGCTCAGAGTTAGACAGCCGCCTCTGCGGGGCGGAGAACACCAGAGAGAGAAAAGCTCTCCGGCAGAGAGAAATCTGCCGGGGAAATTCCTTCCCGGAGAGGGGAGATCGTCGCCATCGTCATCACCATCGCACCGGACTTCATCGGGATCATCATCATCTCCATCACCAGCACCTTCATCTCCACCATCACCACGCCATCCCGCTGTAACATCTTGAGTTGGATCTTGTTATATTCATAGGGGAAACTTTCCCGGTGTTGATTACTCTTGTAGTTGATGCTATTGAGTGGAACCGTTGAGTTAAGATTTATGTTCAGATTGTTATTCACCATTATTTCACCTCTGATCATGATCCATATGATGTCTTGTGAGTAGTTCGTTTAGTTCTTGAGGACATGGGAGAAGTCAAGATGTTAGTAGTGAATTATTGTTGAGAAATATTTAATGGTTTGATATTGTTGTGGTGCTATTTCACTAGTGGTGTCATGTGAACGTCGACTACATGATACTTCACCATTTATGGGCCTAGTGAGATGCATTGTGTATTTGGCTACCGATTGTGGGGTTGCTGGAGTGACAGAAACCTAAACCTCCGTTGGGAAACCATTGCACCAGGGAGCGTAGGATCCTAGAGTTTAAGGCTATGGTTAGATTTATCTTAATTACTTTCTTGTATTTGCGGATGCTTGCAAGGGGTATAATCACAAGTGTGTATTTATCCTAATAAGGGTAGTGCGCTAGCACAGGTTCACCCCCATAACACTTACCAAACCAATAAATACTATTGGCTCTATGAAGCGAAAGCTCTTGACAGAAACTCCCGTGTGTCCTCGAGAACGTTTGGTTATTATAAGTACACAACCGGCTTGTCCTTTGCTGAAGAAAGGATTGGGCCACTTGCTGCAATTGTTACTACTGTCTTTTATTTACTCGCACTTTATTTACTCGTTTTACCAAATACCCCTGAAAACCTGTTTGCTAGTATTTACAGTGATTCCTTGTTCAAAACTGCTCATCAACACCTTCTGCTCCTCGTTGGGTTCGACACTCTTATTTATCGAAAGTACTACGATACACCCCCTATACTTGTGGGTCATCATTGCTCAAATCGAAAAGTGTAAAACTAATTAAAGTTTGGATATAACCAGGGGCATATGCACAAGAAATCGCAGATCAAAAAGATATTCTGAGAATTTTCACGATTTTTTACGATGCAGCACCGAAATCTGTTTCAGGACAGCAACTTCCCCAAATCTTACCTCCCTCAAATTAGAGGTTCTTCTTGGCACAACAACGAAATAAAAATGATAAGGAGAGGTCATTACAGTAGTAATAACTTCCAAGACTCAAATAAAAGAAAAAGTATTGAAAAGAAAACAATGAATTATCTCCTAAGAGTGCTTTTCTTTAACGCCTTTGAGCTAGGCGCAGAAAGTGCAAATCAAGTAATATCAAGTGAGGCATTAAGATAAATTGCAGAAGTCTTTTCAACAATGAATTGAATTGTATCCAAATGAGTTTTTGAAGATCTCTTATGAACACTCTTTGGTTCACTACTTTCATCGAAAGGGTTTTCAGGACAAATCCAATCAAAATTCTTTTCCAAAGCTTCATGCAATCCTACAAGTTTGCAAGGTATTGATACTTTGATGTCTTCTTTGGTTGTACCAACAACCTCTATACGTGAGCCAAGCATATTAAAACACTCAAAAACTTTCCTAGCTTCAATAACAACATCTCTAAATTCTCTACGCGAAGTCTCCAAAATAAAGTCTTTCTTTTCAGAGTCTTCGATATCATGAAGCTTAAGAAACATTTGTTGCATAAAAGGATTAAGGTTAACAAACCTAGCCTCCAACATGTGAACTAAATAAGCAGCAGCAGCTTCATAACTAGGAGCGAGCTCAGCTAAAGATCTATCCTCAACATCTTTATGCATACTAACATGATTAAAGAACTCCTCGATGTTACCTTTCCCAATGATAGAACCACTACCTACTGAGAGGTCCTCCAAACATACTTAGGGAACAACATAATGAACTAAAAGTAAAAGTAACGGAATGCAAACTATCAAAGGAACTAATTTTTTTGTATTTTTGATAAAATGATGCAAGCAAAAATAAAATAAAGCAAAACAATAACAAAGTAAACGGTTGAGCGTGAGAGACCCCCCTTGCAGAAATCTGCTTTCTCCCCGACAACGGCGCCAAAAAAATTGCTTGATGGCGTATAGATTACACCCCGTTGGGAACCCCAAGAGGAAGGTATAATGAGTACAGCAGCAAGTCTTCCCTCAGTTGTGAAACCAAGGTTTATCGAACTAGTAGGAGAAAGCCAAACTTCAGAAGGTGATGCCTGCTAGCTTCGCGACAGCTCCGGACAATTTATAAGGCACCTCATCCAGGGCTTTGCTTTGCACCAGCAGCAATGTGGAACCTGCACACAACACAACCGAGAACTTTGCTCCCAACTTACGATGAAGTTGTCAATCTCACCGGTTTGCTGTAAACAAAGGATTGAGCATATCGAGTGGTAAAAGGTAATAGTATGCAGGAATGTAAATAAGCAAATAAAGTAAACGGTAATAGCAATGTAACGAAATTGGACCGAGATCCACAGTTCAGTAGTGGTGTCTCTCCATATGATAAATAACAACATGCTGGGTAAACAAATTACAGTTGGGCAATTGATAGAGTAAAGATAACGTACATATGTCATGAAGATCACTATGAGATTCACTCTGGGCATTACGACAAAATACATAGACCGTAATCCAACTGCATCTATGACTAATAATCCACCCTCCAAATGTTGTCCGAGCAAACATTGGGTATTATGTTGCGAACAACGGATAATTGCATTAAGCAAAGTGCGTAAAGTAAACAAAGCAAAAGTCCTTGGATACAAGAATGTTATTTTCTCCCTAGTGGCAACAACATATCTACAACCTTAGAGGTTTCTGTCACTCCCCCAGATTACTAGAGGCATGAACCCAACTATCGAGCATAAATACTCCCTCTTGGAGTCACTAGCATCTACTCGGCCAAGATATCTACTAGCAATGGAGAGCATGCAAGATCATAAATAACATAGAGATAATATAAGATAATATTCAGCACATCAACTTAACATAGTACCAATACTCATCGGATCCCAACAAACACAACATGTAGAATTACATAAAGATGATCTTGATCATGTAGGGCAGCTCACAAGATCTAAATATGAAGCACATGGTGGAGGAGACGACCATCTAGCTACTGCTATGGACCCGTAGTCCAAGGTAGACTACTCACACATCACTCCGGAGGCGACCATGGTGGTGGAGAAGGCCTCCGGCAGGGATTCTCCTCTCCGGCAGGGTGCCGGAAAGAGCTCCTGGATCCTCCCGATCTTGCGATGACGACGGTGGCAGCTTGCAGTATGTTTCGAAGAAAAGTGATCCGTCCTTTAGGTTTTCCCGTCGAGGGGAATATATAGGCGAAAGGGCAGCGTCAGGAGGTGGGCCAGCTGGCCTCACCCCCTGGTGGCACGGGCTAGGGGTAGGCCGCACCACCCTAGGGTGAGCCTGGCTCCTGGCCCCCTCCGTCTCATCTTCGGACTTCGTGGTGCTTGGGGAAAAATAGAAGGTTTGGCTTTTGTTTTGTCCAATTCCGAGAATATTTCCCGTGTAGCTTTTCTGAAACACAAAAATAGCAGAAAACAGGGAACTGGCACTATGGCATCTCGTTAGTAAGTTAGTTCCAGAAAATGCATAAAACGCCACGAAGTGTAACAAAACACAAAGCAAATGGTGTGTATACAAGCATGGAGCATAAAAAATTATAGATAAATTTGAGACGTATCACTATGTCAAGTTAATTTGTGATTTATCATCTCTATGTTGTTTATGATCTTGCATGATCACCGTTGCTAGTAGATATCTTGGCCGAGTAGATGCTAGTAACTCAAAAGGGAGTATTTATGCTCGATAGTCGGTTCATGCCTCTGGTAACTTGGGGGAGTGACAACAATCTCTTAAGTTGTAGATGTGATGTTGCTACTAGGGAGAAAACAACAATCTTGTGTTCAAGGACATTTGTATTATTTACATTACACACTTTACTTAAGGCGATAATCTGTTGCTTGCAACTTAATACTCAACGGTTGTTCGGATGATATCCGGCGGGTGGATTATTAGTCATAGATGCAGTTGGATTACGGTCTATGTATTATGTTGTAATACCCAAGTGAATCTCATAGTGATCCTCATGATATGTACATGCATTGTTTGCATTCTTTATTCTGTCAATTGCCCAACTATAATTTGTTTACCCAGCATGTTATTTATCTTTATGGAGAGACACATCTAGTGAACTATGGACCTCAGTCCATTCTTTTACATTCATATTACCGTTTACTTTTACAAGCATTATTTACTTTCTCGCAAACAAATATCTTTTACCACATGATATGTTTAATCCTTTGTTTATAGCAAACCGGTGAGATTGACAACCTCACTGCAAGTTGGGGCAAAGTACTTTGGTTATGTTGTGTGCAGGTTCCACATTGCTGCTGGTGCAAAGCTACGCCCCAGATAAGGCATCATATATAAATTGTCTGGAGCTGTCACCAAGCCAGCTAGCATCAACCTTCGGAAGTTGGTTCTTTCTCCTACTGGTTCGATTAAACCTTGGTTTCATACTAAGGGAAACTTGCTGTTGTGCTCATCATACCTTCCTCTTTGGGGTTCCCAACTGGGCGGCCAACACCGCACCATCATTGGGCAAAACTGAATAGCACAATTTTATGTGGGGCATGTAACTAATTATCCCATTTGAAATTGGGCTTGAAAGTTAGCTTAACATAAATTCTATGTATTTCTCTTCCCATGTACAACATTTTATAGGTCTCACTCATGTGAGAATCTGCATCAAGGTATAGTCAAAGGGCTTAACTAAACATAAACTCTCGGTGTGGATATTCATGAGGCTAGGCTAAAACGATGAGGGTCAGATTAAAAAACGATGAGTGCAAAAGTGAGAAATGATTTGAGCGTTGGGCAAAACTGAATAGCACAAGTTTATGTGGGGCATGTAACCAATTATCCCATTTGAAATTGGGCTTGATACTTAGCTTAACATAAATTCTATGTATTTCTCTTCCCATGTCTCCTTTTTTCAAGGATACACCCTGGGAGGTGTATCGGTTTCATAGAAAAAGGACCAAGATGGCATGTAAAACGCCAAGAAGGCTAACCCTATACAAACACAATGCCACACAACTTACAATGTAACCCACCAAAACAAAGGGGACTCTCCTTGCATCGTCTCTTGCCTTGAATGGTGAAGATGCGATACACCGAGTTCGCGGACCGCATCATGATCGAAGGAGTTGTCTTCAAAACTGACTCTACCTCCATGATGACACAGCCAACGCACCGCCCACCCTTAAGCGCCTAAGAGTCGGCGAGTGAGCAGCGGGATTGGGCCATCCGCGAGGAAACGTCGACAAAGAAGTGCCGCCAGCGATGTCCATTGCGCCCCGCAAAATCATGCTCAAAGTGTCTACCAACCTGGACTCCGTCTTGCCGTTCCGGGGACTCCATGAGCAACCAAGACAACACCTCCAAGGAGGGGATGACACCACGGTGCCGCCGTTGTCCGATCCGGCGAGCCAAATCAAGGGTTTCCCCCGCGCTCGAGGAGGGGGAGCATGGGCAGTGCCATGACGACGCCCCCAAGGAGGAGAAGACGCCTGCAGATGTCGTCATTGTTAGCTTCATGCAAGGCTTTCACCCGGCACATCCATCAGCCCCGAGATCCACCGGAAAGGAGCAATCTTGAGCCACCCTTGGCTGCACCACTAACGAGAAGAGAGCCGATCCTATGTCGAGGAAGGGTTGCGCAGACCGCCGTTCCACCTCCACCATGGAACAAGCTGAACGGTGGAGGTCCAGCCCGCCACTGACGCCTGGCCGGTCACCGGCACCACCACGGTGCCAGGAGGCCTTAGTTGTCAGGCGCCACCACGCCCTGTCGCCATGGACTTAGGCGAACAGGCCCACCCGAGCCCGAGGCCCACGAATGAGCCTGGCGGCGCCGTCCAGAGCAGCCAGGGCACCACCTCCGAGCGGGGACAGAGCCCCCCACCTCCGTCATCGCTGAGCCGGCCACCGCCGGGACCCGCCGCTCCGCGCCGCCGGATCCGGACAAGGACATGCGCCGCCGCCGCCGCCGTGGAGACCGCCGCCATCCCCAACCGAGCTTTGCCCGGTGGAGCCTCCCGGCGGCGGATCCTAGGGTTCGAGGAGAAGGGTCGCCGGAGGGGGTCGGGGTTCCCATGTCTCCTCACACAATAACATTTTACAGGTCTCACTCATGTGAGAATCCGCGTCAAGGAACAGTCAAAGGGCTTAACTGAACTGAAACTCTTGGTGTGGATATTCATGAGGCTTGGCTAAAACGATGAGGGTCAGATTAAAAAAAAACGATGAGGGTAAAAGTGAGGAATGATTTGAACGTTGGGCAAAACTAAATAGCACAAGTTTATGTGGAGCATGTAACCAATTATCCCATTTGAAATTGGGCTTGATAGTTAGCTTAACATAAATTCTATGTATTTCTCTTCTCATGTCTCCTCACACAACTACTTACTTGTCCCAAACTATTGATTCGTTCTCCTTCCAAAATCCGATCTGAAAATCTTCAGGTTTTAATCCAAAGTTCATACGAGAATCATTTCTGGAACCGACTAGTAAAAAGACGATCTTCTCCTGATATCTCTATGTTTCGACCCAGGTGAATTTGCCGCGTTCGATCGACGAGAAGCTCTCACGGAACAGCTATTTACTTGTACAAGAGAGATGAATTTAGCAGCCGGCGCCCGCAGAAACACAATCCGCATACATGTAATTTGGTGGGGAATGGGGATCAATCGGCATAGTAAAAGAGCAAAAGAATAAGGTGAAGATAAAGTTCAAGACCGTGACAGAACTATGCAAACGAGGAAGACTACATGATACAAGATATACCCACTTTGATTGGTAACACGCATGCGGATCATACTATCCGACCAACATGAGCTGCACAAAGTGTGTAAGCGAAGCTGCAAACAAGGAAATTAACTGAATTCGAAAGAGGCTCGGAGCTACGGGCGGGCATCAGAAGGAGAAGAAGCCTTCCTTGATGCAGAGCGCGCAGACGAGCACGAGCAGGCCGCCGCCCATGCACTGCGTGCTGGAGACCACCGTCTGCTCGTACGCCAGCAGCGTCATGGCGGCGCCCACACACCCGATCAGGAGCCCGGTCATGTTCCGGTCCATGCTTCCGCCGCTCGCGCGCTCGATCGTCTCCTTGCTTCCCCTCCTGTTGCTGCCGCTGCCGCTCCGAATCGGCCGCTCCGATCGTCTTGCTTGGATGCTGTTGCGTGTTCTGCGGTGCGAGGTGGTGGGGAGTTGGGGAATTAAAGCCGCGGAGGTCAACGGCTTCGTATGCTGCTGGTGAGATGGCATGGTGGGAGGTTTAGCTTATGGAGAGCTTGGAAGGCCGGGGGTGTCGTTTTCGGTGCCGGCAAGCGCCATCTGCGGCTCACCGTCCCTCCCTCGGCCGCACGTTTCAACGCCCGGGAGTAGTTTGATTAGCTGACAGCACCCGTTTGGGTATTTCTTGATTATGGTGAGTGATTTTTCAGACTTGGAGTAGTTTTTTATTTTATATAAGATGTCAACCAGCCTTTGCCTACGATAGCAAGAGCTAATCAGGGCATGAGCGCCGGTCCTGAAATTTCAGGGCCGAGAAGAAACCTGAATCGAGGGTAAGAAGAAACCTTAATCGAGGGTAAGGACAGTAATTTTATTCATGGATCTAGGTATCCACAAATATGTGGCTCGCTGGTAATGGATATAGAGCCGATCACGTCCATAGATTTTTATGGGATGGATATCTGGTAACTTATAAGGTGGATACGGGTAGAGATTTTGTCACGTGAATATTCAATGGATATCCGATTGACATGTGAAGTTAAGGCTCATGCAGAGGAGAAGCTTGGTCTCTAAGACCTACATGAAAATCCCATGTCTCACTAATATATGGGATTCAAGGGCCCCTTAATATAAACATCAAATCAAATATACATACACATTAAATCTGAGTTCTAGCAAGGCGTTTTTGGGGGTCCAAAACAGTAAATCCACACCCGGTCCACATTGTATATAAAATATTCATTTGAATAATCGCATAGTTCCAAATTGAATCATAAACATGATACCAGACAATTATCTTTATTTTGCCAAGTATTGAACACTAACATGATATATACCCACCATACGACCGAGGGGATGTGCCAATGTAGTATTTATGAAAGAAAGTGAAAAGGTCCAGTGATCACATATGATGTTTCATTATATAGACTCGATTTCATATAAATTGTGCTAAGTGTTCTTTGCGAGTAGACTGTTAGCTTGAACTGTCTATTCATTGAACTCGAAGAAGACTCCTACAACTGACTGTAACAATGGTGTGACCCCGTGAAGCGACGGAATGGTGGAGCCATACATACGACATATGGCTAACTCAAAGAGGTATGAAATGGGCTAGAAATAAGACGACAAATACACAAAGAGGCAGGGAAGAGCCGAAAAAGACATGCCACCTTGTATTCCGCTGAATTTCAAGGATGTCAAGAATCAGGTGATTGTGTGCATGATGATTGTTGCATGGAGTGGAAGAATGAGATGATAGTTACTTGAGATAACACATCCATAAATATCATGCATTCATGAAGATTCTCAATATATAATTATCCTTGGTACATAAGACATAAACTTTATTATCATGTTGCAATACATTAGTACCTTGTTAGTTACTGAAAAAAGATCAATGAAACAACTACAATAATGATGTCAATCAGAGGGTTGTAAGGGAGGATCCAACACAATTTCTATAGGAAGCTAATATTTTTTACACCGACGTCTTTGGATCCACTCACCAAGGTTAGATCACGAGTTTTCACTCTGAACATAGATTCGACCAAACTATAACAATGCTTTCGACAAAGGAACGTTCACATGGACAAAACCATTAATTGCTAGGTTGAAAGTGCATTTGCCCTCATGCGTGGTTTTGGTAATTAATGACAATTCCTATGGACTAATGTTTTCATTGAGTTTAATATGAAGGAACCGTCCATAGTTAATGCTTGAAGACCATGTGTTGGATTCAAGGTTGGATGCCATAAATATCAAGATATTCTTTGAGCTTTTGGCATCAAGATCATTGGTTTGAATAGATGAATATGATCTTGAGAGTTTGGTTACAAGAGAAGAATTCAAGTGATGGCTCTATGTCAAGGTCACGATGGTCTCATGAGTTGAGCCATGGTTGACCAAGACTTAGAGCATGCAATCAAATGAAGAATTTACTATGCATCTCAAGAGAGATTTGATAGAGCATGAGTATATACAAGGTTGACCAAGATGAATAGAGAATAGTGGAATCAAGTATCTTCCCATGGGCTTACATCAAAAGAAGGATTTAGTATAGCCCATGAGAGAATGAATCAAATGACGTTTGAGAAGCACAAGTTCAATATAGGCATCTCAAGAAGATCATATGTTTGAAGCTTGCCATCCATTTGGTGATAATAGACTTAATATGAGTGTTAACGAGGCAATCCATAATGGTTTATGGGAAGCAAATTAAAGTCTTCACGAAGCAACAATGACCAAGTGAAGCATTCCGGATTGACGGGAGCATGAAGCATCGTCATCAAGATCAAGCCGAATGCTCAAGGCAAAGGTATGTCCTTAGTAGGTTTTCCTTTTACCGGTCTCAAGGTGTGTGTTGGGAGACCGGGTTATAGGATAGATAGCCGCACTATCAAGAGGGGCTTTCGGTTGGGTAACTTGATCACATCGTCTTAGGGAGCTCAATCCTTTGCATACTTTGCATATACCTTCTTTGTTGCTTCTTGGTATTTCTCTATGTGAGGTTCTTGAGCTTGTTGCTAGCTTTCCAACAAGCCCAAGTTCATCGAAAACGGAATCCAAATGCATCTTCTATTGCGTTTTTGAGTTGAGAGGTTTTATCGGTTCTTCACTTTGGAAGGTTTCACACCTCTCCACATTTCGTATTTTTCCTCTTGACATTTCTTGGTGTTTCTCTGCATAAAGTTGTAGTACTTTTTATAAGCTTTTCAAAAAGCCCAAGTTTGCTAAAAACGGATTTCGGATGCAAAATATATCGCGGTTTTCGTATGAGTGGTTTTGCTGTTTTGCAAATCCGGAGTGAAATCCGGAGTTGCTCCGGGCTGCTTCGGGCTGAGCAGTGGCCGGGTACTCGCTCCGGAGTATAGGCCAGAGCCACTCCGGGCTCTGCTCCGGGCTGCTCCGGGCTACTCCGGGCTGCTCCGGGATGATCGAAAAATCTGTAACGGTTAGATTTCTGTGGGGCTATATAAGGGGTCTTCTTCCCCAAGTTGGCTAAGGTTCTAGAGCACGAAATTGACCTCCATTGTTGACCTTCAAGAGCTTTCTATATCCTCCATCCCTCCTATGATTCTTGCATCTTTTTGAGGTATTTGGAAGAGGAGATCTAGATCTACAATCTCCACCAACTCATTCCTCCTCTAAGTGAGGGAAACCTTTGGGATCTAGATCTTGGGGTCATTTGTTGACCTCCACCATTGTTCTTCCTCTCTAATCTCATCCTAGCATTTGTTTCTTTTGTGAGATTTGGGAGTGAGGGATTTGAGCACCCTCGGTGTTCTTGCTTTGCATTCTTGCATAAGTGTTGAGCTCTCCATTACGATTAGTTCGAGTGAGAGACCGTGAGCTTGTTACTCTTGGAGGGTGACCTCCTAGTTGGCTCGGTGGTTGTGCCACGGTGTCCTCTTTGTGGAAGTGTGTGAAGAGGCCCGGGCTTCTCCTTCGTGGAGCTTGTGAAGTGGTTTTGGAGCTTGCCATCTCCGGAGTGGAGGAAAAGCTAGCCATAAGAAGGAGCCCTATCTTTGTGAGGGGCAAGGAGAAGAAGGTGAGCATCGGTGGCGTTCGGGGGTCCTTTGTGGTAACCCGCACCTCTCCAATAGTGATTAGCTTACTTGCGAGTAAGTGAACATCGGGATACATCATCGTCTTCGTGTGCCTCGGTTATCTCTATACCCGAGTTTATTTCCTTGTGATAGCCTTTGAGCTTGAAGTTATTTATATCTTGCTTATCACTTGTGAAATATATCTTATGCTATCTTGCTTAGATTTAGTTGTTGTGGTACACTTAGTTGAGCCTAGCTTATTTAGGTTTTGTGCTTGAAAATAAACGTTAGTTTAATTCCGCATTCTTTCAAGCCAAATCCGTAATTGTTTTAAATCGCCTATTCACCCCCCCTCTAGGCGACATCTCGATCTTTCAATTGGTATCAGAGCAAGGTCTCTCCTTGTTTAGACTTCACCGCCTAGAGAGTAAAGATGTCGGCTAGTGAATTAGAGTACTATGACACTTTTATTTTTGATGGCACAAAGTATGATGTTTGGAAACTTTGCATGCTTAATCTTTTTCGTAGATTGGATCCATTTATGGAACAAAATGTTGTTATGGGATTTTCTCCTATAAAGGATCCCCAAAATTGGTCTTCAGAGGATTGGGAAAATTTATGTCTTGATCAAGGAGCTTCTATCATGCTTCATGATAATTTGAGCGATGTAGTTGTTTGTAAACTCATGCCATATCGGTATGCTCATGAGTTGTGGACCAAGCTTGAAGATAAATTTGATGTATCCAAGTCTCTTGAGGATTGTTGTTCTCCTTCCACCTCCGTTCTTGAAGATTTATCATCTTCATCCACTTCACCAACATGTGATTTGTCACAAGGTAACGACATGGTGAGTGGAGATATAATAAATGTTAATCTTGTGATTTACACCAATGATCATCCTTCTACAAATGCTAGTGGTGTAGATTCTTTGGACTTAAACACTTCGTGCAACAAAGGTGTTATATCATCTTGTGTTGATAGTTCTTGTATGTCATCTAGAACTCATTTGAATACCATTGTAGATGATATGCGTGATATGTCTCATTGCCATGATCATAATGCTTCTATTTCCTCTAGTTGTTTATCCACTAACAATGTAGAGGAAAATAAACACTCTATGGGTCAAGACAAGATCATGGATGGAGATTCGAGATTTTCTTCTTCATCCCCCGGCTCCGACAAATGCCTTATGGCAAGGGAGGAAAATGTGATATCTTCTACTCATACTCCTATCGTTACTCCCTCTCATCACAAGTTGAAAAATATAGATATGTTGATAAATGATGATGATGATGTTACCGCTCATGATAAGCTTATAAAATTTTGTGCCTCAACTTGTGGAGTCTCGCTCAATGTTAAAGTACTTAATGGAGCTCATCTATGAAAAAGAGGAAGCCATTATTGAATTGAACACTCTTCTTGAAGAAGAGGATAGGAAATCAAATCTCCTTGAGCAAGAACTCGAAATTGATAAAGAGAGCATTGCCATTCTTACTCAATCCAATGAAATTTATGAACTTAAAGTTAAAAATCTAGAAAACCTTGATGATAAGTTCAAGAATGCTAATGCTACTAACTCTATTTCTTGTGTAGCTTCTATCCTAAAAGAGAATGTTGAGCTTATGTCTCAACTTGAGTTGCTAACTAGCAATTATAGGAAATTGGAAGAAAACCATGAAAAGCTCTTGGGCTCTCATGGGGATCTCCTAGTATCCTATAATGGGCTAAAGTTAGCTCATGAGGCAAGTATCACTATGGTAACATCTTGTGAGCCTCATTTGGATAATAGCACTACTTCTACTCAAAATGATATATTGCCATGTGTTAGTCCTTGTAATTCTTCTAGACATAATATTGCTACATCTGGTGATGAATTACTTGCTTTGCCTTGTTGCTCTAACAATGAAGCTTATACTTCCTCTAGTACTTGTGTTGATACTAACCATGTAGAGGAAATAAAAGATCTCAAGGCTCAAGTCACTTCTTTGGAGAAAGACTTGGAAAAGCGTCATAAAGGGAAATCCACACTTGATAGTATATTGAGTGTGCAAAAATCCCCTAATGACAAGAGTGGACTTGGATTCAACTCCAATAACAAGAACAAGTCCAAGAACAATATGAAGAAGGGCCAAGACCAAGTCAATAATTTGGCCAAGATTGTTTGCTTCAAGTGCAAGATTGAAGGACATCATGTGCGATCTTGCCCATTGAAGAAGAAGCGAGTGAGTGAGATGCAACAAGGAAAGCGGCCACAAGGTAAAGCTCAACCCCAAGTTGAAAATAGGCCACTTCCCAAGAAAAATCAAGATAAAGCTCCCCTAATAAATAAATCAATGAAGAAGAGAAAAGGGAGCACTTGTTGCTATATTTGTCGTGAGAAGGGGCACATTGCTTCTTCATGTTTAAACGGTACCTTATTAAAACCTATCCTTGTTGATAATGATTATTATCTTAAGAAGGATAAGGATGGCAATGTGTTTGCCAAGTTAGTTGGAACTCAAAGTGGTGTCAAGAAAAGAACCATTTGGGTTGCCAAGCCTATTGTGACTAACCTCTTAGGACCCAACTTGATTGGGGACCAACAAGCTAAAACTTGATCAATAGGTGTGAGCGGAGAGCATTGGAGACTTGGCTACCACATGAAGAATTAAGGGGTCTTCATTAATTTTATCTCATCAAGCCAAGTCATTGGGGCTATCATATATCCATCTTATATCCAATGTGTCTCTTTTCGGTAACTTTTACTTAACTTGTTTATATTGAAAGTTGCTCGCCCCTTTGCATGTCTTAGTTTTGTACCTACCATGTGTTTGTATATGTTGTGCTTTTACTTGCTTATCTTGTAATTCTACCTTGGGTAGGTTGTTTGGCACATCATGTACTCGTGTGTCTTATTTGAGCCTCTAGTGCATATTGGTGTTATCTTATTTGGCTCTTTGAGATATTAATGGACAATTCCATTTTGGGGGAGTGATATGCTTGAGCACTTCACAATCTTAAAATGTGTGCACATGAGGAATACCACTTAGAATTGATATTACAAGTTTATCTAGTCTATATGTGGTATGTCATCCTCATGAGAAATTCAAATTCTATAATGTCCATTAATTACCTCTAGTTGAATATTATTTGCCTCTTGTGAGAAGAAATTGTTTATCACATTATGGGGGAGTAATATGCTTTGTGCATATTACGAGCCTAGAGAATGTGAACATTTGAGGTATTGCCCTATAAAATTGTTTTTTGGAATTTATCTCACTCCTATGTGGCATCATTGCTCAAATAAGCTCAAATTTGCTTAAATGCTTTTATTGCTCATATTTATTTTTGGTTGATTGAGCAAGATATTCTTGGTGCGGTTTTCCTCAAATATGTATCTATATATCCTATTTCGGAAACCGTTTACTTCAAGCTATTCTAATCATTGCTTTGCATGATTGTTTGACTAATTGGAGCTACCAAGAATTCTTATCCACTCATGGTGCTTATTTCATATCTTTAACCATATGTATTTTGTTGTGAAGTTGATCTTGGATATATTTGAATTATACCACTGGAATTTAGTTCAATATACTTATTGTCTTTGGCAATTGGTATTCTTATATGTGGTAGTTTCCATGGATCATCTTCATCTTGGATGTTGCTTCTTATTAACTTATTTCTTGCCAAGAAATTGTTTTTGCTCCCATTGCCTTTCTTGCTTTCTTGAGGATCATCTTGACTAAGTTTTTGTCATCTTTAGATCCCTATCAAGAGTGTATTTTGGAATACAATCATTTCCTTTTTGGTACTTTGTGCCATTATTAAAAGTGCAGAGGATTTGGTTTATTTGTTGGAACCTTTCTCTTTTGGGAGTTTGCTATCTCATTCTTTCTTCTATGATTTATTTGCTTGAATGAGATAAATCCTTGAGCATGTGTGCGTGTTATTAATTCTTTTTGCTCAATAAGTTATTTCTTAGTTCATGTGTTGGACTTTGAGAATAAATCATTTGTTGATTTGTTTTTTTGATATTATTTGGACAACAATTGTGTTTTGCCACACTCTTTTATGCCTTCTTGTATCTCCTAGTGTTTTGTCCAAATGGTATCTTGTATGGATCTTAAAAGCCTTATGTATTCATATTTTCAATATGATTACCATTGTGTTTTTCTTGCTTTCTTGGATCCAATATATATGGCTTACTCCATAAAATCCTAAATGGCTAAGATGTGCATGATATTCAAATCTTACTAATAAATGTGCACATATTTATGTGGAGTTTGTCTTATATATTGTGGTTAGTCTAACCACTTTGGACCCAATAAGTTTGGGGACCAAAATGTACTTGAATCTTGTTTTAGGTACATTGGAGATGCAATGGATGCTTGTCTCATTCATAAGGAAGGTGTAATCACCATATAATATTTGGAGCCAAGCTAGAATGAACGACAAACTCTTATCTACTACATCATAGCCATTGATATCGCGGTAACAAGTATCTTATTCATGCATACTCTTCTAGCATCCAACCTCTTGTAGGTTGCATTTTGGCATGCATTTTTTTTTATTTGCAAATGTTGTGGTTTATGAAAAGGTCTTATAAGAAAATATGTCTATTTCATATGCGAGTAACTTGAGATGATTGCATATGATGGGGAATGTATAAAATCATGTTCATGATTCACCAATCCCAAATATGTATTTTAGCAATTCTTTGCACATTAATTCCTCAAGTGCTCTCATGTGAAATATTGATGGAAATGCAAATTTTATCTATCTTTGTGATCTTGTCACATATTTTGAGCGATGGACAAATAAGCAATATGCTTCTCACATTAAAGACTATGTTGAAGCTCAATGCTTATCCTTATACTAGTCTTATAAAATACTTTGCCATGTCTCTCGCTCACATATTTTTTAGTTGAGCCAATTAATTTGTTTTCCCTCAACTTATTGCTCAACCATATGTTTGTTGCAAGAGTAAAGCTTTTGTTCTATTATATGCTCTCTTGCACATGTTTAGTGTTTTAAATGATTTTGGGAAAGTGATGATCCATGTTTGTGCACTTCGTATTCAAATGCAAATAACTAATGTAGGTGAACAAACCTTGGGGAGCTTCCCTATATCATTTAGAATACTCGTTGGATCTTATCATAATATCTTTTTTTTGGACCTTTAATTGCTGGCTTCTATACTCAATGATTTAATTATCTACCATCCTTTTGCAATTTTTGGTTCCTTAATATTGTGGATTTCCTTCAAGTATTTGTCATTGGATATGTGCATTTGTTTTTACTCAAATATTGAGAAATGCACACCTTATGGAGGAACTCTCACAATATTGGCCTTCTAAGTTTTTCGCCCATTTCGGCAATTGGTGCCAATGGGGGAGAAGTTTAGAGGGTTTAAGGGAATTGGTTTATGCTTTGGGTTTTGTGCTTAAGCATTTGCCGTTCATGCTTTGCATCCTTTCTTGTTGCTTTGCATAATTGAGTATATAGAGGAAACTCCACCAACGACAATGGTTGGCAATATATGCAATGAAAGTCAAGCTCATACACACGTGCATAGATTGTGGGGAAGTTTGCTCTATATATTATGGTTCTACTCACATCACGTATTTTTGTAGTATTTGATGTGAGTGCAACCATTTTTGTTCTTACAATTCCTTATATAAACCCTCTCAAAGAGATTGTCATCAATTACCAAAATGGGGGAGATTGAAAGTGCATTTGCCCTCATGTGTGGTTTTGGTAATTAATGACAATCCCTATGGACTAATGTTTTCATTGAGTTTAATATGAAGGAACCGTCCATAGTTAATGCTTGAAGACCATGTGTTGGATTCAAGGTTGGATGCCATAAATATCAAGATATTCTTTGAGCTTTTGGCATCAAGATCGTTGGTTTGAATAGATGAATATGATCTTGAGAGTTTGGTTACAACAGAAGAATTCAAGTGATGGCTCTATGTCAAGGTCACGATGGTCTCATGAGTTGAGCCATGGTTGACCAAGACTTAGAGCATGCAATCAAATGAAGAATTTCCTATGCATCTCAAGAGAGATTTGATAGAACATGAGTATATACAAGGTTGACCAAGATGAATAGAGAATAGTGGAATCAAGTATCTTCCCATGGGCTTACATCAAAAGAATGATTTAGTATAGCCCATGAGAGAATGAATCAAATGACGTTTGAGAAGCACAAGTTCAATATAGGCATCTCAAGAAGATCATATGTTTGAAGCTTGCCATCCATTTGGTGATAATAGACTTAATATGAGTGTTAACGAGGCTATCCATAATGGTTTATGGGAAGCAAATTAAAGTCTTCATGAAGCAACAATGATCAAGTGAAGCATTCCGGATTGACGGGAGCATGAAGCATCGTCATCAAGATCAAGTCGGATGCTCAAGGCAAAGGTATGTCCTTAGTAGTTTTTCCTTTTACCGGTCTCAAGGTGTGTGTTGGGAGACCGGGTTATAGGATAGATAGCCACACTATCAAGAGGGGCTTTCGGTTGGGTAACTTGATCACATCGTCTTAGGGAGCTCAATCCTTTGCATACTTTGCATATACCTTCTTTGTTGCTTCTTGGTATTTCTCTATGTGAGTTTCTTGAGCTTGTTGCTAGCTTTCCAACAAGCCCAAGTTCATCGAAAACGGAATCCAAATGCATCTTCTATTGCGTTTTCGAGTTGAGAGGTTTTACCGGTTCTTCACTTTGGAAGGTTTCACACCTCTCCACATTTCGTATTTTTCCTCTTGACATTTCTTGGTGTTTCTCTGCATAAAGTTGTAGTACTTTTTATAAGCTTTTCAAAAAGCCCAAGTTTGCTAAAAACGGATTTTGGATGCAAAAGATATCGCGGTTTTCGTATGAGTGGTTTTGCTGTTTTGCAAATCCGGAGTTGCTCCGGGCTGCTCCGGGCTGAGCAGTGGCCGGGTACTTGCTCCGGAGTACAGGCCAGAGCCACTCCGGGCTCTGCTCCGGGCTGCTCCGGGATGACCGAAAAATCTGTAACGGTTAGATTTCTGCGGGGCTATATAAGGGGTCTTCTTCCCCAAGTTGGCTAAGGTTCTAGAGCACGAAATTGACCTCCATTGTTGACCTTCAAGAGCTTTCTTCCTCCTCCATCCCTCCTATGATTCTTGCATCTTTTTGAGGGATTTGGAAGAGGAGATCTAGATCTACAATCTCCACCAACTCATTCCTCCTCTAAGTGAGGGAAACCTTTGGGATCTAGATCTTGGGGTCATTTGTTGACCTCCACCATTGTTCTTCCTCTCTAATCTCATCCTAGCATTTGTTGCTTTTGTGAGATTTGGGTGTGAGGGATTTGAGCACCCTCGGTGTTCTTGCTTTGCATTCTTGCATAAGTGTTGAGCTCTCCATTACGATTAGTTCGAGTGAGAGACCGTGAGCTTGTTACTCTTGGAGGGTGGCCTACTAGTTGGCTCGGTGGTTGTGCCACGGTGTCCTCTTTGTGGAAGTGTGTGAAGAGGCCCGGGCTTCTCCTTCGTGGAGCTTGTGAAGTGGTTTTGGAGCTTGCCATCTCCGGAGTGGAGGAAAAGCTAGCCATAAGAAGGAGCCCTATCTTTGTGAGGGGCAAGGAGAAGAAGGTGAGCCTCGGTGGCGTTCGGGGGTCCTTTGTGGTAACCCGCACCTCTCCAACGGTGATTAGCTTACTTGCGAGTAAGTGAACATCGGGATACATCGTCGTCTCCGCGTGCCTCGGTTATCTCTATACCCGAGTTTATTTCCTTGTGATAGCCTTCGAGCTTGAAGTTATTTATATCTTGCTTATCACTTGTGAAATATATCTTTTGCTATCTTGCTTAGATTTAGTTGTTGTGGTACACTTAGTTGAGCCTAGCTTATTTAGGTTTTGTACTTGAAAATAAACGTTAGTTTAATTCCGTATTCTTTCAAGCCAAATCCGTAACTGTTTTTAAATCGCCTATTCACCCCCCCCCCCCCCCCCCTCTAGGTGACATCTCGATCTTTCATAGGTTCAATCAATGAAAGTCAGATTTACTTTTGTTTCACCTCAGTAACTCGGAGACCTAGTGTTGGGACCCAGGATCAGAGTTATATGGTTATTGGTATTAATCAATCATATCCAATGTGATGTACTGGAATGAACTCATCGGTTGTCGAAACATGCCAGCGCTAGGTAGGTCGAGCTTACCAATCAGCATACACTTTGATCACTTAGTTGAGTATATCAGAGTATGCATAACTTAAAGCCTAAGCGGTGTAAACCTCTTCCGTGCTATTATATCCATACATGCTTCATGCATGAAATGAGTAGCTACAACCGGTAACACAACACAGACTCTAGATTGAAAGCAGGAATAGTTCAACTCTAAGAGAGTAATGGAGGATAACCCCTGGCATGTGCATCAGTTGATGCATATAGCCATTTCTACTAAATGAGTGGCTTTTGCTTAACTACCTGATGGCAAATAGATCCTTGTGACTATGATTTTCAGCAGCTTACAAGATGGTGTATATTTTTACTTATAAACGTCACGGTGTGGATCTAAGTATAGCATGTTTCCAGTTTCCGTTAAGGTATCGTCTGGGAAAGTAGAAAGTTTTTTACTTGTAAACAGTTTATATAAATTTTCAATTTACTTGTCACAACAAAAACTCTTACATAGTAGTGTTATTTCACTCCCCTACGAATTGGTGTTTACTTTTTTTTTTACAGGAAATTACTTGTCATAACATTTGAAAACAAAAGTGACTTGGCACTTAGCAGATCAAATGTTGCGTACATGGCCTGACATTTGTGATACAACCTGAATGCTAAACTGAATATTTAGCTCGGTAGTACTCATACTAAGCTGTACTAAGTCAGCCAACATTTTTTATGGATCGGAGATTCCGAGGGATGAACACTTCTTTTTTTAGAATACGAGAACATATATTCAAACCAGGCTTGAATTCATGAGTCTAGTAGTGGCCCACTAAGCTACCAACCTCTGCCTATCCCAGCAAAGCCCAAAGACGAATAGGCAGGCCAGACAACGAAATGGATTTAGAGCCTGAACAAAGCCTCGGCTCGAACCCTTTTTCCACTGCCTTTGCCGCACCAGACAAGCACACGCATCGTCGCCCTCCTCGCCGCCCCACCTCTGCTGTGCGTCGGCGCCGCCGCGCTGCCCCCGTCTCTCCCGTGCCGCCGAGCTACCCTGCCTCTTCTGCGCCGCAGTGACTGTTGGCGCCGTTGCCTCCCACCTCTTCTGGCTGCCACGCCATCGCGCCGCCGCGCCGGCCCTGCCTCCGCTGCGCTGCCGAGGACGCCTGCTGATCGAGGTTGTTGCTCGCCGAGTCGTGTCGGAGCATAGCTACCGCTCGGCTGCCTCAGTTCTCCTGGATTTATGTAATTTCTGTTTATCTAAGACCCTAGCCGTATTAATAATCCTTTTGTATGTCTTGTATCGTTGAATGGATGCATCTCGTTACAGTTTTATGTTATCTCAAATAGAAGATTGAAAGGTTTTCTACCATTAGTATGCATAGATCCAACCAATCAACATTATCAGCTCCAGAAACTGAGACAACGGCAGAAATAGGATCTTTGCCGTATCAAGTATCAACCGACCATTTAGTTGGTGGTACTATTATTTGTATCCTTAATTCCTCGTGCTATCATATATAGTTTTGCCATGTTGTATTTTGTATCTACTTTGTTGGTTCATGAGCCTCGAGTTCAGATTTCTAAAGTAGTAATGCAAGCGAACCACTGTTTCATTTCAAGGTTGGAAAAATATTGGGCAGCCAGACATAAAGTAAACCAGACTTATGTTTCCATTCGGAGGTTACAAGAACGCAAAAATTGGAATTACAGACCAATCCCATTTCCAGTTGAAATTTAATCACACCAAATTCGCAAGTCCAATTCAATTCCATGAACCAAAAGGTGCTTTTGAATTCTCGGGGAAAATTAGATGGACTATGCTACGTAGAATCCTGAAATAGCTGGATTGATTTGGATTCTATGATGTGCTATGTCTATAATCTTGGTTTTGTGTTGGTGGTAATCATGTTATATGCTCAAATGAGTAAGCTTTTGTAAAGCAGTCCCCGTGGAGCTGTTAAGGTAGAGGTAGAGACTATCCCTGTTCTAAAACTTCTCTTTGTTCCTTTTACAGAATTTTAAGTACGCAACAACTGTTTAACTTGCATACAATGTCCATCCTTCGCTGCATTCTCCCAACAATAGCGAAAGGTAGAGGTTGGAGAGGCTTTTCTACTGGGTTTCCTTCCGATACTATAGCAGAGCTCAATAAGGTAATACATTTAAAATCCTTTTGTTTTGAAAATTGTCTTTCCTAAACTCACATCTACTGTTATCCAGTAATCTCACTGAAGCTAGACATACTCCTTCTTTGATGCTTTGGATAATGGATACAATAGAATTGTTGTGCACTTGGCATTTGGCATATTCTATATCTTTAGGCCGGGTTCAAACATAATAGTCAGATTTTCCTCTATGCCTGATGGTGAACTGGTCTTATGCTTTTAGAATCAAACTTTGCTGTAGGCTTGAAGCGAACTTGATTTGGTCAATTCTACCTATACATTAACATGCAAATGTACCTTTTTTTTCCCCAAATTTTCAAGATTTAGAATACCATCTGAATATGCTTCCTTAGCGTCTGAATTATATATAATATAATATACAGAAGGAAGTTTGAACCAAGCTCACTTTGTTGGGTAGTGTATGTACAACTGCACCACCTGGGTTCAAATACTGATACACGAATCTGGGTTCCTGTTTATAGACCCTACACTAAAATGTATTTGTAGAACTCTTAAAATTACGATAATAAAAACATAGCACAGAAACTAAATATAGTTTCTGACTATTTCTCGTTCATTTGTGCAATGTCCCTTAGAAATGTTTTTCACTAGTTCATTGTCATGGGATTGAAATGAATGATCACTGCAGCAGTAATTATCGTGAAGTTGTGATCACAGGAAATGGAATCCATATTTGGTGAATCTCCTTCATCCAGTCCTTTGGGCTCAAGTCCTCCCCAGCAACCAGTCCAGCCCACTTCTGCACCCAGGGAGGGACAACCAGGGCTTACTCATGTTGATAGCAGTGGTCAGGCAAAGATGGTTGATGTCTCACCGAAACAAGACACTGAGAGAGTGGCTATAGCAAGCTGCAGGGTCTTGCTAGGCCAAAAGGCATTTAACTTGGTGGCATCAAACCAGATTGCCAAAGGTGATGTACTTACTGTTGCAAAGATAGCTGGAATAACTGGTGCAAAACAAACTAGCCACCTCATACCCCTGTGCCACAACCTCAATCTCTCGCATGTCCGTGTTGATCTCACTCTCAATGAAGAGGATTCCAGTGTCATCATTGAAGGGGAAGCCACAACCAACGGAAAAACAGGGGTTGAGATGGAAGCAATGACTGCAGTAACCATAGCTGGACTGACTGTTTATGACATGTGCAAAGCTGCTTCAAAGGACATTTCAATAACAGATATTTGTCTCCAGCAAAAATCTGGGGGAAAGAGTGGACACTGGTCCAGAAACTAGAGGCTTCAATAGAGGTTCTGTTTTTTCATAAATATGTGCTAGCTAGATGTAAAGATTAATCGTCAGCTGTGCTTAATTTTGAACTGCCTGCTGGCTGTAAATGCATTGCTGGGTTTCTGGAATTATTGGCTATATTACACTATGTTGGCAGATTTATATTCCCCATTGTGTACTGTGCATTCTCCATATCGCTGCCGCAATTATGCAGACTGTTGTGCACATGTCAACATGAGGTAAATGAAAGTTAAGGATATGTTGGTTTGATACTCACGTGTAATGGGATGAAGAGTGCATAATAGACAGTTTTGTTTGTACAATGAAGAGACGCCTAACACTTTCTGCATCAAAATCGTCCACACGTGTGCACCAAACTTTTACCATCTGGATCCTGTATCTGATATTAATACTCCGACTCCTGTAATCTTCAATCTGTGCTATGATATCATACTGATCTATGGTATATATTCTTGTTCATGTTTGGTTAAAAGGTGGAAGAAGGCATCTCCGGAGTACCACGGGGACAGAAATGAAATACAGTAGTAGCTGATGGTATCATTGGCCACATTGGCTGCTCTATTTGTGCCCTCATCAACTTATTGTGACATAAGTACTTAGATGTCAGATGATACAGAAGAAAACACTAAAAGTAACAATTTCCGGCCTACTGATGAATTATCGCATCTCATTCTTTAGTCATTAGTATTCTATAACCTTGTTATCTTCGCGCATACATAGTAAGACTGACTTGATGGTGTAGGTATCTGTTTGCCTTGGTTCAGTTAATTTCTGATGATGAGGTATGAAAACATCCAAAATTCAGCCTAGTTCATATTGACATGGTGAAGTTATTTGCAGGCAATGACAAAATCTTGACCTAACATCACCGAACTGCTATCTCTTGGTTCATAACCAACTACAGGTTCAGGTTTCTCTCTTTAGGTGGAATCGTCTTTGCTTTCTGTTATTCTGAAGATGTGGGTACTTTCAGATGATGCATGGGAAACTGTTGTTTATCTTCGTGTTCTCAAACATGCTTGTTTTACCTATTTGCTGGACATGCTGGATGTGGGACATCAACTTAGAGAAAGGACAAAGAACTGGCGCACATCCGAATCATTTTAGGTGATATATGGTCCCCATTTAGTTATTGTGTGATGACAAAATGCATATATTAACATTTGTTCAGCATGACATGCAGATTAGGTCTGAATTATTCACTATAAAAGCTGGAATATCTTAGGTTATGGACCAAACATGCAGGAGGTGAGACAGTGACTGTCTAGAACAAGATAATGCAAACATTCAATGAAATAATCTTTGGCGCTTCATTGATATTTTTTTCTTTTCCGATGGTACTTCAGTCATCATATTTGTTTTCTTAAGTTGCCTGCTCCTTATATGACCTAAATTTAGTTTTTTTTTTTTGAGAACGACCTAAATTTAGTTCTGAGCACAGGCTTTGCGCGCCAGAAAGCAGCAGTAATTTACATTCAACCGAAACAGTTCATGCCTTAAGGTTGCCGATGATCACTGCAAATCTGAAGTAGGTGGTATTCTTCTGTACTTAGCTTTTTAATTCTGACATGACATTCTTATATTTCCACTACTTTGCTGTACGTCTCCTGTAACCTTGACACATAGCCATGGGCAACCTGAAACCGACGGTTTGTACGATTATGTGGCATTCCAGTGTGTTCTTCCCCTTGACTACAGATTGGTTACTGAAATAGATTATTCATCTGTGATGATGGCATCCGAAGAGGTCAATTTCTGCAAGGCCACTCAGAATTAGTTGTCGTGGTCAGTGCAACGGAGAGAGTAAGCAGCTAGGCCTTTATAAACATCACCTGCACATTTGGTCAACGACCCCTTCCCCGGTGTCTGCATCACCAACAGATTCTTGCAGATCACACTTTGGCCGACATTTGATTATGAAACGGCAAGTACGTTTTGCTCTCTGTGGTTTTGTATATATTGCCTTACAGTAGCCTGTTCTTAATTCTTCTGAATGTGCATCCCCATTGTGCTGTTTGTAAGTTGGATGAACCTTGATTAGTACAAGAAGGTGAACTAGTACTACATTTTCTTTGTTGAAACCGAGCAAAGAATACACATTGTTGGGTGAAAAAGAAGTTCTTTGCCTAAGGTGTAGACCGACCCAAGCAGGTCTGTTTCTGGTACTAGTTGCCAACAGCCTAACATTAGCATCTCTGTCATTTCTGTCAATTGATACCCTGGTTCCTTCGACTTGAATTCATCAAGTGCTATTGGTTTGATACCTTTTCTTCTAAACAACTGGCCTGGTATGATATGTCTGAACACAAATTAGCAAGTTCAGTGTAAGAAATTTGACAAAGGTTGCAGTAGTGGTGTGAAAGGGAGCTGCCACGTCAAAAAGGATATGATAATAAACTCGATGCGGAACTAATGAATGCGTTGCCGTGCGAGAGACAGGACGAGAGACGTGAGGATCTGAAAGACAAACTGAGTACAGAATAATAGCTGTGAGCAGAGAACGTCAAAAGGAAGGTACACTTCTCGCTAACCAAATCCGTACACTTAGCTTGGCCTCTAGGTTCAGAACTTTCAAGGAATTTTTCGGTATATTCCATCGGTACCAACATATTTAACCTCGAAATTTCTGGCAAGATTTGAACTGAATCTAAACCTATCTTATATTAGGCCAAGGAATTTTGATGGTTCAAAATAGGGAAGAATTTTGGATATTTTGGTGAAGCAGTAAATTTTATAACGCCCTGCGATATATGATAACCATGTCTTTGTGGCGTTGGTAATTTGGTAGTAATCAAATTTTTAAGGAATAACCACCTGACGGCTCTGGTTGTTGATTAACAATAAAATTATTGATCTCTTTTATACGAGAAACGGGACCAAAACCACACAACACTCATTTTTTTTATCGAGAACCAGGAAAACATTACTTAATTTAGCCTTCTTATTCGAGCCATTGGCTTGCAAATCCCGAATAGAAGGCTTGAACTACAGAGAGAGCACCTTAGAGCATCTCCAGCAGTGGCTGTAAACTAGCGCTGCGCTGTAATAACTGATTTTTCGGGCGCGCGCGGCGCGGTATCGTCCTCCAGCAGACGCGAGATCTTTGGGCGCGCGCGCTGCGGTTGCGCTAGTTTGGGCGACAAAACTTCCGCGCGCCGTGGAGCGCGCGCTACAAAAGCCGCGCGTCGCCCGCGCCCAACCGCCACGCGCGCGCACCCGGAACATTCCCCTCCCCTCTCCCCTTCCTCGCGCGCACCCCGCCCAGCCACGCGCCCTGCCTAGCGCCGCCATGCCGCCTCGCCGGCGCAGCACCTCCGGCTTCAAGGGCGTGCGCCCGCGCCCGAACGGGCTCTTCTACGCCGAGATTCGCACCGCCGGCTTCCGCCTCACGCTCGGCACCTTTACCTCGCCGGAGGAGGCAGCGCGCGCGTACGACGCGGCGGCATGGCGCCTTGGGCGCCCGCGCCGGCAGATGAACTTCCCCGAGACGGAGTCGCTCGAGGAGGCGCAGTTCCTCGCGCCACAGCCGCACCTAGTCACGGAGGAGGACCGCCACCTGCATCGCGAGGCGCAGCGCCGCCTGCTCATCGCCGAGCACGACGAGCGCGCCATGGCGAGGTGGCGCCGCGAGTTCCCGCAGGATGTGCAGGCGGAGCTCGAGTTCTACAGGTCGAGAAGGGCCGAGCGGCGCACCTACCGGGCAGATCGCCGCCGGCGCAAAGCCTTCATCAACGCGCAGCTCGTGGAGCCGCAGACCATCGACGACGACGATCCGAGGTGGGACGACCTGTGGACGCAGTCCGAGGACACCTCCTCCGACGACGATGAAGCGTAGAATGTAGCTTCATTTTCTAGTTTCTAGTTTTAATTTCTGTTCATCGCAATGTATTTTCTGTTCATCGCAGTTTAATTTAGTCTATTTTCTAGATCTTGCAATCTATATGTTTGTGTGCGCGCGCGTGTTTGCGCACTGTAGGTTGCAGCGTCTGGTGGAGGCGCGTCTGCGCGTCGTGTTTTGCCGCGCGCGTTTACAGCTTCTAGGAATGGACGCTCAAAAATGGCGCGCGCAAAGCATCTAGAGCGCGCTGGTTCGGCGTTTTACAGCGCGCAAGTTTAGAGCCGCTGCTGGAGATGCTCTTAGGCATGCCCTGCGGTAAAGGGCATTCATGAATCTCTTAGCCATCCACATCAGTAAAGAAAACAGTACATATATGTTGTGTAATACATTAGTCTTTTAATGTTATTTGTAGCAAAAAAACGCTCGCGCTCCTCTCGCCCTCCCCGAGGCGAGAGAGCGCCGCCGCCTCAATCCCCCCCTAGAGCCACCTCCCTCCTCCTTCCCCTGTCGCCGCCGCTGGCAGGGGCCGCCGGGCGAAGCCCTGGTGGCGCCGGCGGCGGTGGCCTGCCTTTCCCCGCGTCCTGGAGAGCGGGTCGGGGCCCTCCCTCTCCCTGGCGGTGGTGCTCCTCGGGAGGCTTCGGTCCGGCGTGGCCGGGTGGTGATGGTGGTGTGGCGTCGGCGCGGCGGGGTGCAGCAGGTCGCAGTGGTCGTCGCCGGCTTCTTCCCTGCTCGATTTGGGCAGCTCGGGCCCCAGATGGGCTTGGGCGGGCCTAGATGAGCTTGGGTGGGCTGGGACGCTAGCGTCTGCGGAGCTTCCTGGAGGTGGCGGCGACGGCTCGTCGGTACTAGGGACGGCGGTGTGGCGTGCTGTTGCAGCAGGGTTGCCGGAGCTTTACGGGCCCGTTTGGGTCCGGCCGGGCCAGTTTGGGCCTGGTGTGCTCCTGCCGCTCTGTCCGGTCGACGACCGCCGAGAGGCGGCGGTGGAGGTGGGTTCCTCGCGCACGGCTGGCGCTACTGTCCCTGTTGCGACGATGTCGTTTGTCTCTATCTTTTAGGCCACACGCTATTGTCCACGAAGAGACGGTGATGGTGACTTCAAGACCGTGGTGGCGCGTGCTAGTGGGCGACGAAGTTTGGTGGTGGTGCTCCGGTGTGCTAGGGTTTTTTGTGGATAGGGGTCGGGAGAAATCTCTGTCGGCTTGTCCGACCCGGACGCGGTGCCGCCATTGGTGGCACCATTCCTTCCTGTAGGGCGTCTTGGGAAGCCTCGGTCTACTATACTCTGCGTGTCGGGGGAAACCCTAGGACCAATCTGGTCCGGGCAGCAGCACCGTGTTGACAGTGCTTCCCTTCTTGAAGGGGCTGCTTGGCTCTAGGCACTTCGGGGCACTTGGAGCGTGGCGGGACAAGTCGGAGGGCGCAGCGGTTGCGGGTCTTTATCACTTAGTCGATTCACTGTTACCTTCATTTCTTTTCTTTTGGGCATGTTTTTGCTGTTGCCCCAGCATTTTCGTTGGTTCGAACTCTTGTATCGTTGTGGTGATTGCTATATTAATATAGCAGGGCGAAAGCCTGTTTCGTCAATGTTATTTGTAGCAATTAATGAGAAGTAATTAACTTTTAGTAAGAAATTGATTAACTAAGGGAGGACATATCGTGGAATGGAGACTTTTTTTAAGATTTTTTGATAAAGAGCGCTTTAAGATATCAACCTTTAGCTAATCTGTTTTCAGCCAGTTCCCTTATAAATTGGCCAATTATTTTTCTTCTTAATAAAAAGGCAGGTTAATGCTAAAAAAAACCTTTAGCTAAAGGAAGACAACGTTTTAAAAGTTCTCTCCATTTCAAAATTTAATCTAAGAACAAAAAATCCAAAGTGACAAATCTAAAAAATACTTAACGTCACCCCATTGTGCAATGACTTGCACCGGAGAAAATGTGACACTGGTGGAAAAAGGGCCATTAATCCCGGTCTGTAACGGCCTTTAGTCTCGGTTTCCAAACCGGGACTAGCAAAGCGCGATTAAAGGCCCTCACCCTTTAGTCCCGGTTGCAAACGAACCGGGACTAATGGCCGTCCACGTGGGCACGGCTGGGAGCGCTGTCTCCGGGACCTTTAGTCCCGGTTCGTAATGAGAACCGGGACTAAAGTGTTCTGTTTTTATTTTTATTTTTATTGCTGTTTCAGATTATAGGTTTAGGGTTTATGCTTAATTAGGGTTCATTTTAATTTCAAACGAGTTTCCGTACCTATATTCTATGACTAGTACATACACATTACACGTTGGTGCATGCATATATAATATTATACGATGTCTCGCGACTGTATATACTACAATTTCAAACAAGTGTATGTACAACTATTTTTCAAACAAGTTTCAAAACAAACTAAGTTACATGGAGATCACTAAATTACAAATAGCGTTCTTCGTCCTCCACATAGTGTTCTCCTTTCTCATCGAGGACCTCCCTCATGATGAATCCTGCCAGCTCCTCTTGAATTGCTTTTAGGCGCTGGGTTGGTATGAGCTTCTCCCGCATCACATACAACTTTAAGAAGATCGATATGGATATATATAAGTTGGATGAAACTCAACACAATTGATTATAATAAAAGAAAACTGTGAATATTATTTACGTACATCAAAGTCTGTGGTACGCGCTCTCCGCTCACTGGTGTACCACCGGATGAACTCGCAGACGTAGAATCCACAGAGATTGGTCCCCGGTGGTTGCTGCAAACCCTTTATCTTTTTAAAAGTTAGTTGTTCTTTGAATTCACCTCTTACCGACCTTCTGAAACGTGTCCAAACGCTACAGGGCAAAGAAAATGAGCAAATGAGTTATTAAATACTTGATATCAGGAAATTAATGAAAGGAGCTGATATATATAGTCGGGTAATGATTGAAATTACTTTTGCAGCATTTCTTTCATGTCGCTAAACAGGACGTCGGGCTTATCCAATGAGTCCAAGATATGAACAGTTGATGTGTCCAATTGAATCTTTAGCAGAATCCAGTGAAAACTGCAGACACGCATGCATAACTCATCAATTACACTTAACATCTAGTAAGCAAAAAAGAATGTCTAGAAGATAGAAACACTCACTTGAAGTTGTAAGGAAATAGAATTTCTCTTTTAAGACTTTGCTTGACAAAAAATCTGAAGAGGTCCTTCTCCACGTCTCTGGGGTGATCTTTTAACATCCTTTCATTAATGATATATGGGTCAATGAACCCAACGTCATGGATTCCAATTTTTTTGCATTCAAACATCTTAAATCTGCATAATAGCATACAAAAATCATATAGTTAATTAAGATATATAGGCAATGAACGAGCTTAGCTAGATACTTGAATATAAATCACTTACAGACAATAGCAACTGATGGAAGACTTGTCGAGATCGCGCTGATTGAATATGTGAAACAATTCGTCCATTGGAATATGTACCATGTATCTTTTGAAGTAATGCTCCTCTCTAACATCCAAGAGGATAAAACGTTTGAAGTCCTTTTTTTGTATATGCACCTTGTACCAGCCGAGCAGATTTCGCATATGTGTTGATAGACCGCGTTCCTCCTCAGGCTTGATCAGAGGCCCCCCCATTACATATTGCTCTACTACCTCTCCCAGTGGCGCTTCTTCAAGGCCTAACATAACTAGAAGAGGCACATTCAAGACGTCCGCGTTCTCTTTTGCCTCCCTTACAGTTAAACCCAATAGTTGTGCAGCTGCTACTACTCTGGGGTCCAATAACAATCGGTCCTCTTCCAAATCGGCTCTGAAGGACGTATCGATATCGGGGGGGCGACTATGAGCGGGGCGACCGATTGATTCTTCTGTTCTCCAAGCTGGGGAATTTGTTTCCCGCTTCTTTTTGCCTTGGCCAAGTCACTTTGCCTTTCAATTTCGCGTTTATAGTCTGATGGCATATTCATCTTATATTGGGGCTCTGCAGTAAGCATACCATAAGCCCAGTCCTTTTGTTTCTCTGTGTATGTCGGCTTGGGCTCAGGCACTTTCGGTGCAAAAAATGCCTTCACTTCGGCGCGTACTATCACCTCGTTTTCCTCGGGAGTCCGGTCATAAGCTCTCTTGGGAAGAGGCTTTAGCGATGGCTCTGGTATCTTCGTGGTCTTATGTACTACCTTATCAGTAGTACTAACCGTAGCGGACCTGCTCCGCTTTTTCCCCGTCTGAGTATTGGGGGGCGGCTTCGCCTGACGCGCTGGAGGTGCACTGGGGGACGGCGTTGGCTGATGCGCGGGAGGTGCACTAGGGGGCGGCGTCGGCTGACGCGTCGCCCGAGGTGGACTCAGGGGTGGCGTCGGCTGACGCGGCGCTGGAGGTGGACTCGGGGGTGGCGTCGGCTGACGCGGCGCCCGAGGTGGACTCGGGGCAGCGTAGGTGGACGACGTTCACCGGGGGAGGGTGGACTTGGATTCCTCGGAGTCGGTGGCCTTGGCGCTGAGCCTGGAAACTTGATGTATTTCTTTTGCCATAAAACGATTTGGCGCTTGACATCTCCAAGTCTCCGATCCCCTTCAGGTGTAGAAAAATCAAGCTCTAGGTCCTCGAACGAGCTGACTATGTCAAGCACCGAGACACGAGCATAGCCAGCCGGTATCGGGTTCCCATGGTGGAGTGCTTCAGGTAGACAAGGTAAAGCGTCGCCGCTCGCCACCTTGATGGTCATGTTCTTCATTGGCTGATGTAGCTCACAATTTGTCATCTCCCTAACATCATCCACGGGGTAGCGAGACCCCGGTGCTTCATGCTCATCAGCTGGGACCTCCGTGGAAGCCACGCTGCTTCTCCGTTGACTATTAAGATCCAATGCTGGATCTTCCTGCAGCCGAGATCCGCCTCCCTGGATAAGTTGATGTGTCATACTCTTCATGTCGGCTAATTCACGTTCTACCTTGCCGATCCGATCTGCTTCCCGATCCTTCTTTCTCTTACGGCTTAAGGTCGGGAACAAAGTCAGCACAAAACTCAATGACCTCCTCTGTTCCATATCCCTTGACGATGCTTCCTTCTGGCCTAGCACGGTTACGAACATATTTCTTTAAGACTCCCATGAACCTCTCAAAGGGGAACATATTGTGTAGAAATACAGGGCCGAGAATGGAAATCTCTTTGACTAGGTGAACCAGGAGGTGCGTCATAATATTGAAGAATGATGGTGGGAACACCAGCTCGAAGCTGACAAGACATTGGGCCACATCATTTTGTAACCGTGGTAGATCTTCTGGATTAATTACCTTCTGAGATATTGCATTGAGGAATGCACATAGCTTCACAATTGCTAGTCGAACATTTTCCGGTAGAAGCCCCCTCAATGCAACTGGAAGCAATTGCGTCATAATCACGTGGCAGTCATGAGACTTTAGGTTCTAGAACTTTTTCTCTGCCATATTTATTATTCCCTTTATATTCGATGAGAATCCAGCCGGGACCTTGATACTGTTCAGGCATTCAAAAAAGGTGATCTTCTCTTCTTTAGTAAGAGCGTAGCTAGCGCGACCTTGAAACAGTTCCGGATGTCGGTCTTCTGGGTCTTTCACACGTTGCAGGTCCTGTCGAGCTTCCTTTGTATCTTTTGTCTTCCCATACACACCCAAGAAGCCTCGCAGGTTCATGCAAAGATTCTTTGTCACATGCATCACGTCGATTGCAGAGCGAACTTCTAGGAATTTCCAATACTCAAGCTCCCAAAATATAGATTTCTTCTTCCACATGGGTGCGTGTCCGTCTGCGTCATGCGGAACAGATTGTCCGCCAGGACCCTTTCCAAAGATTACTTCTATATCTTTGACCATATCGAATACATCATCACCAGTATTTTCCTTAGGTGGCTCCCAGTGATCTGCCTTACCGTTGAAATGCTTGCCTTTTTTCTTACGGCATGAATTTTGCTAAGAAATCGACGGTGCGATATGTACACATTCTTCTTACAATTAGCTAAATATATACTTTCAGTCTCTTGTAAACAGTGTGTGCATGCCTTGTATCCCTTGTTTGTCTGTCCTGAAATGTTACTAAGAGCAGGCCAATCATTGATTGTAACAAACAGCAACGCTCGTAAGTCAAATTCCTCTTGTTTGTGCTCATCCCACACACGTACGTCTGGTTTGGCCCACAGCTGTAAAAGTTCATCAACTAATGGCCTTAGGTACACATCAATATCGTTGCCGGGTTGCTTCGGACCTTGGATAAGCACTGGCATCATAATGAACTTCCGCTTCATGCACAACCAAGGAGGAAGGTTATAGATGCATAGAGTCACGGGCCAGGTGCTATGACTAGAGCTCTGCTCCCCAAAAGGATTGAAGCCATCTGCACTTAGACCAAACCGTATGTTCCTTGCGTCACCTGCAAAATCTTTAAACTTATTGTCGATCTTTCTCCATTGAGACCCATCAGCGGGGTGTCTCAACATCCCGTCTGACAAACGGTCCTCTTTGTGCCATTGCAATAACTTGGCATGCTCTTTGCACCGAAACAAACGTTTCAAACGTGGTACTATAGGAGCATACCGCATCACCTTGGCAGGAACCCTCTTTCTGGGGGGCTCGCCCTCAACATCACCAGAGTCATCTCCTCTGATCTTATACCGCAATGCAGTGCATATCGGGCATTCAGTCAAATTCTCATAGTCACCACGATAGAGGATGCAGTCATTAGGACATGCATGTATCTTCTGAACCTCTAAACCTAGAGGGCAGACAATCTTCTTGGCTTCGTACGTACTGGTGGGCAATTCGTTATCCTTTGGAAGCATATTCCTCATCATTTTCAGCAACTTTTCAAATCCGGAGTCAGATAGACCTTCCTCTGCCTTCCATTTCAGCAATTCAAGTGTGCTGCCCAGCTTTTTCAGACCATTTTGGCAGTTTGGGTATAAGGACTTTTTGTGATCCTCTAACATGCGATCCAACTTCTCCCTCTCCTTATTAGTTTCGCATTCTCTCCATGCATCAGCAATGGTTCGACCGAGATCATCAGGGGCCTCATCATGTGTCTCTCCTTCAGCTCCCCCTTCAGCTTCTCCCATGAAAGTATTACCATATTCAGGGAAACCAGGATAGTTGTCATCATCCTCTTCTTCATTGTCTTCCATTGTAATACCTCTTTCTCCATGCTTGGTCCAACAATTGTAGCTGGACATAAAACCGTGCTGAAGCAGATGCACGTGAAGGGTTCTTGATGAAGAGTAATTCTTCAGATTCTTACACACACTACATGGACAGACAACAAAACCATTCCGCTTGTTCGCATCAGCCACACGGAGGAAATCCTGCAAGCCCTTAATGAACTCGCTTGAGACTCGGCTACCGTACATCCATTGCCGGTTCATCTGCATTATTATATAAGTATATAATAAACCAAATTAATACAAGAAATAAACTCACATTGCATATAAATCATATATACTCACACATTACTCTCTAACGTTACAAAAATTATTGCAAATAAATCCTACTAAAAAATTATTATTGTAAATCACATAAGCTCACAATTACTCCCACATTACTTTCTAACATTAATTACTCCACAAATCCCTCTATTTTTTGAGCATAAAAAAGCTATATATGTGCATGACAAATTTCTACTTCATACTCATTTTGATCAACATACAAGTACACCACCTCTACACATGTGCAAACTAAGGAATTAATTTAAGCTCAAATGCTATATAAATCAAATAAACTCCTATAATTACTCCCAAATTATAGCCACAAATCTCACCACATCTAGAGCATTATATGAGCTAAATTAGCAATTAAAGATGAGAGAGTAAAGTTGCTAACCTTTTGAACCAATTAGATAGATGAAATAACTCAAAATCTTGGATAATTTTGATAAAAAAATCGGGCATGACCTCTCCACTCAATCCAAGCTTCCGACCACCATTAGTGTACTGGCAGGCTCGGGGGAAGAGAAGCTCGATTTTGTAGGCGACGGCCTTTAGTCCCGGTCCCGTGTTAAAGGCCGGGATTAAAGATCGCCTTTTAGTCCCGGTCGTTAACACGGGCCGGGACTAAAGGCCGCCGCCCGTTGGGTTTCCGCCAGCCAACCCTTTAGTCCCGGTCCTTGTTAACGACCGGGACTAAAGGTCCATTACGAACCGAGACTAGGTGCTGGCCGTGCTCCAGCGGCACGAACCGGGACTAATGCCCCCTTTAGTCCCGGCCCAATTAGTTTGGGGACTAAAGGTGGCGGATAGAAGCCTCTTTTTTCACTAGTGTGATATAACCCGCTCCACTCGGCAGAAAGCAGCGAAACAGGCAGAAAGAAATGCTATTCTTCAACGACGCGATCTTTGTCAAAACCGGTGCATTCTTCAACGGAATGGAGCTCATTCCCTCCCCATACCTGAAGTCGTGGGTGCCGCTTGATACCATTCATTGGCCCGGTTGCCATTATCCGGACATTTCTCTGCTCCCCGTCACCCTTGCCGATCTGGCAAGTTTGAACCGCTCCACCACACGTACATGCCCGAAAGAGAAAGCGGGCGTCTGGGCGTAGGTCTTGCCATGCGTGCGAGCGGAGCGGAGATCGACGTCGACGTCGACATCGACGGGATAAGTTTTGTACTCCCGCGCCTCACGCGAGCGGGACTCTTCGACAGGCTCCGGGCGAGCCGCGGCCGGCGCGACACGCGTCGAGGCGCGCGTCGCCGTCGCCGTCGCCTCCGCCTCCACCACCGGGAAAAGAAAGCCGTCGCGCTCCCCGGCTTGACCTGCCTCTCTCGGTGCACCCGTAAACGCGGGCACGCCGGCCGCGACGGCCGGGCCGTGGATGGACAACGTGCGGCCGCGACGCGCAGGCATGGCGAACGAGCGCGCGCACGGCACGGGCACTCGCCGCCGGTAAGGCTGGTCGTCCGTCATGTCGCCAGCCATCAATCAATCTGGACTTCGGCATACACTGGCCCGTCTGATCCTGAACTACCGATCGAATTTCTAGAAGACAAGATCCGCTGCAGCAAAGCGTCGCGCGGGTCCAAATCTAGCTCCCCCGCAGTTGCCCTACTACTCTAGGGAGATGGCTCACCATCGATGGGACGATCATTATAGCTAAGGCAGTAGCTGCGTACCGCCTAGATGGTCGAGCATGTATAGTTAGCTGTACTACAGTGCAGTAGAGTACATTCGTTCGAAACCGATCTCCATCGAATATCCGTCGCTTGCTTTGCACACACGCACAGCAACCAATCCGTCCGAGAATAATCGCGCCTCAGATTAATTCACATTATCAGGTGAACTTCTGTGTCTAAATTCCACAGGCTGAGAGCTCGCATTCCCCGGCCATATTCAATGATTATTACGGATCAGAAAGCCACGGCCGTGACATCGTTGGCGACCATTCTACCAGCGGCACATTGTGCACATGAGGGGCGTGAAAGAGGCCTATTTGTCGGCAGACGATCTCGTTATCTGGAAGCAGCAGATGGCCACGCCATTGCCAGCATGGGAGGGGGCAAGCTCTAGAGATATCAGCTAGCTAGGCAGGGGATGCCAATGGCTCATCAACGTCATGGCGCCAATTAATCAATCATGTCATGTAGCGTCTCAGAAAAATGAAATTTGTAATGTAGCTAGATCCACTTGGCGTGTCCACAGTGCTGTGATGTACAGGTAACAGCAGGGCAACACTGCCCGTTTGAGACCACAAAGTTCTTTCGATCTGCAGTACATCAGATATATGCATAGTTCCAAGTGTATCCCTCCATTAGTAGATAGATTCGGCTCTAACTGTCTACATGTATTCTGCGGTAATATTTGGCCTTTTACAATTTGGATGTGTCTAGTGCTCAGTCTACTGAGAAATAGCTTAGTGCTCAGTACAATGACGTCGTCACATCTCAGTTGCAACTCATGTTGTAACTCAATATTAGCACGAATCACGAAGCAATTTAACGGTCCGGATGTATGGTTTCTAGTTGCAATATCACTTGCAACTGAAAAAATCTCAGTTGCAACTCAACTTGCAACTCTATTGCACGAATCACGAAGTAAATCTAATGGTTTAGGAGTCTACTGAGCAATAAGCTAAACTGAGAAATAGCAAATCTGTTACAATTTCGGCAAAGTGTTGTTAGGCGAAGAATGATCGCAAGATGATGTTTTTTAGCAAGTATTTCTCTTCTTGAGTCTTCTAGACAGCGACAGAGCGCATTCACAGGATGCATCGAGGCTGTTGGTAAAGCTTGTAGATGAATTAAGTGTACACAAACAGATGAAATAGTCAATCTATCAGTGGATTATATTTTTGTCGCGCACAAACTTTCTAATTCTTGTTAGTAGTACACTATTTCCATCTGGTCAAAGCAACAACTGGAAGCTCCAACATACAAATAAAATTTCATACTCAACTTATCAATAATCATTGTTTTTTTGTTATTTTGAACAAAACTCTTGTATAAATAAGAATTTCACAATCGACTTACACACGGGCATTCTTTCTTCTGAACAAAAACTCCTTCACAAAAACATTCGCATGGAGGCGTGCGAAAGGTGTGCCACATCCTAGTATTGTTGTTCTTATTTATGGGGTTACTTTTTCTGAACTGCTTGATTAATTTCATCGGGATCACCGTCATAAACATCATACGGAACAATGCCCATGATCGGCGATGTTCATAATTTCACCGGGCATTGTTCTGTATGATAGTCTCAAAATACTTCTCAATCGAGAGAAACTATGCATATGATTTTCAAGTTCCTAATTGGAAATTCAATAAGCGGTCATTTACAACATATTTTACGACATGTTCAAAATATTAAATTTTTACTGAGTTCAGAGGGAGTAAGAGTTAATTTCAATTTAGACCACCTATTTTGTAAAGGGGCCGGTGACAACGACGGTAGTTCTGAACCATTTGTTTCTGTTGTGATATGGTACACACTGAGACGATATTACATGTCGAAGTCAGGCCCTTATCAAGAGTACAATATATCTATACCACCGATCAGCGCCACATTAGTAACCACTATGCACAAATCATTGCCCAATCTTTAATTGTTTGTTTTACACGGCCACAGTGGTAATAATTCAGGTAACTTATATAGTTTTGAATTCTGCGATAGCTTTGTGCGCCATACAAATATATAATGCATTCGTAGCATAGATCTGTCCAGTTTAGCAATGGATACCCACATGGAATATTGTACAGCATCTCTGTCTGCTCACACATATCTGTTCCGTTTTAAGCCCCACAACCTCAAGTGGATTATCTGTGCATGCACTGGCACACGATGTCGTGTGTTGTGTGCAGGCTACAGAGAGAACGGTCCTTAAGAAATGGACATAATTTGCATGATTGAGTATCTTTCCTTGGATGCATGTACAACCGTTGTGATCGTCCACTATTCGGTTAGTATCATCTTGTGACCAGTGTGCTGTCTCTGAGCTACTGGTTCATCATGCCGGCCATCGCTCCATCCGTTGGCCCTTGGGCAGATCAGGTCGGACTGCATCTTTCTTTGGGAGTGTGTAGTATGTGGTAGGCCAGCCTATGCATCGGCTCCATCATAGAATGATCAGGCTCTCATTAGAATTTCAAGATAAATTCTATAAAATGGATATAGCAATAAAATTCTATAAGATGGATGTGTGTCTACACAAGGAGAGACTGAGTCTGAAATAATGATATTCGAGATAGAGTCGGGGTAGCACCGATTGCAGAGAAGCTTGTCCAGCATCGTTTAAAATGGTTGGGCATATTAAACGCAGGCCTCCAGATACTCCAGTGCATAGCGGACGGCTAAAACGTGCTGATAATGTCAAGAGAGGTTGGAATATACTAAACTTGACATGAGAGGGGTCCGTAAAGAAAGATCTAAATGACTGTAGTATCACCAAAGAACTAGCCATGAATAGGGACTGCGTGGAAGCTTGCTATCCATGTGTCAAAACCATAAGTTAGTTGCGAGATTTTATGGGTTTCATCTCTCTACCTCAACTTATTTGGAACTGAAGACTTTTCTGTTGTTGTTGTTGGATATAGCAATAAAATAAATCAGCAAAAAATCTAATATTTTACATATCTAATATTCCATCTATCCCAAATTAGTTTTATCTGGATATATACGCACTACAACGTGTCAAGATACATATGTATCTAGATAAAGTTGAGTCAAAAAAATTAGGACGGAGGAACACTGGTGGAAAAAGGGCTTTAATCTCGGTTGGTAAGGGACTTTAATCTCGGTTGTGCAACCGGGACTAGCAAAGCGGGACTAAAGCCTCCCTCTTTAGTACCGGTTGCGTGGTGGTCCAAATCGTGTGCAGGGGGCTGGAGGACCCTTTGTTCCCGGTTGGTGGCTCCAACCGGGACTAAAGGTCCGGTAGGAATTTCTGCACTAATTTTTTGCAAAAAAAATCCAAATTTTTTCAAATTTATTTTTTGGATTTTTTCTATTTTCGAGTATTTGAATTGTTTGACAGTTTCCACTCTAATTTCTAATCACCTCTAATATCATGTCAAATTACATACTCATAGTCCTCACTTCCCGGTCGGTCATCCATCCTCACACTGCTCCACCCTTAGCACGCTTAACTTCTCCATTCCATCCCTGCTAGCTTCTAATACTGCGCTCGCGACTTCTTGATATTACTATGCTATGAATTCTATTAACCCATACACTTTGATAACATATGATTTTACTTTTTTGAATTCCAAATAATTTTAAAAGTAAGAAACAATGATTAATTAATAATAAGCATCAATGAATTCCAAATAATCTTTATGTATAATTTAATTATTAATTTTAAAACTCAAAATATTCAAAAAAACTTAAAAAATTCAAAAATAATGCAAAACATTCAAAATAATTAAAAACAGAAATAAACAACAAAAGAAATTCAAAAATTTCAAAAAAAAACCAATTTTTCTATTTTTTTGACAAAATCTAAAATCTTCCTGCTTTCATATTTCCCTTTGAAATTTTGAGAATCCAAAAATTGTGCAAACGAGCTATAGACGTTGAAATCAGATGTAACTTTTTGCGTAGATACATTTTCATATATTATACATTTTTTTCAAGTCCGTATGCAAAAGTTAAAGCCGTTTTAATTCTCAATGACCTTTTTTTGCAAAAAATATCAAAATTCAAAATTTCAAATTTCCATAAAAGTTAGTTGCGTGAGGTTCATGCATGTCAAAGAATTTTGAATTTTGAAGTTTTTATCATTCTCGTTTATTTTTTTAGACGTTTTTACTGCGCGGGGATGGGGGGGTTGGTATGAGAGGAAAAATGGGCGTCGAACCTTTAGTCCCGGTTGGAGCTTTAGACCAGGACTAAAAGGTAGGCTTTAGTCCCGGTTTGAACCACCAACCTGGACTAAAGGTCCCTACCCTTTAGTCCCGATTGGTGGCTTAAACCAGGACTAAATGACACATTTGAACCGAGACTAATGCTTCCTGGCCCATATTTTCAATTGAACCGGGACTAATATGACCATTAGTCGCGGATCGAATTATTTGGGGACTAAAGGGGGCGTATGGAAGCCCTTTTTTCTACTACTGGGAGTATAATAAAATGGCGCTACTCTTCTATTCAAACCCAATTTGCATGGATAAAATAAATCCAAAATTCAGTAGTGGGTTGTTGTGCTCTTTAGGTCTCTGGAGTTGTAGAAACAAATGTGCATCATCTCTATGTTATCATGTCCATACCTGAACCAAACACTACCTAGAAAATGCATCGTTCATATCCCGTCTAGAAAAGTTATATTCGCATCATCATATTTATCAAGGGCTGATAGCTCTTATATGACATATTTCATTGGTATTGTCTGGAACACGTCGTCGTTCGCTGTAATGGTTCTGGAGAGACATTTTGCACGTCCCAAATAGCCTCAACACGATACGGGTGGTTTAATCTCTTAACGCTCTGGTGTGACATTTTTTAAGGTGTGAGGTTAGATTAAGATATTCCATATTCAGGTGGGCCCCACTTATTTGCCATCCGACATTTTTTTTGTGAAACTTCCCTCATGCCGCCCATTCCCCACCGTCCCCCTTCTTCTTCTTCTTCTTCTTCTCTGGAGGCGGCGGCTAGTTTGTTCTCTACGGTGGCAGCCAGTTTGTTCTAGGCGGCAGCGGGTTACATGGTGACTGGTGAGTGATTTCTGAACACTAGCCCCTCTTTTCGATTGAATCTAGACCCTAGTCTCCTCGGCCAATTTGTGACCTAGATTTCCCGTGGGGCGGGGTCTAAACGAGGGGCAACGAGATGGAGCCACCTTCGAATAGGTGAATGCATCTATTTTGGCTGAATTTGAATGCAAATTTTTCCTCGTATGCTACCACAACCTCACAATGCATGGTGCCACTCAAAACAGGGGTGATGCTGCACGGGGAAATTTTCAGTTCACTGTCCACTTCTTTCCATCTAAGGCCTTGCCTGGTGATGGTAGCATGCGGTATATCAAGAGAGATACAATTGTGAGATGGGAGGTAGAATTTGGAGAGATTGATCCACAAAAGCTGCACAACATGGAAGAGCAGGCCGTGAGGAATGTGGTGGAGAAACTTGGGGAGAGTGTTATTTTGGGTCCAGGGCAAGAAGTTTCATTGTTACGGTTTGAAAATTGGAAGAGCGAGTATGTGAGAATTGAGAGTGGGGAAGAGATGGTAGATGAAATTGATCAGCAAGATGGCTGGACAACGAAAGGGGCTACTTTTCATGCAGAGCTCGTTAATATGAAATCAGATTCTAAGGTTGGATATGTGCACTCAAAATTGGCTTCGCAGATGTCAGATGATGCTTGGACTTCACATAGTCAGGTAGTGCCCATACGGACCAAAGTGACAGTATTAGCTGAGGGGAGTAGATGCTAAAGCAGATGGTATTTGTGTTGATTGGAATTCAGTAGAATTACATGAATGTACTGATTTGGTCATTACACCAATGACTGACACTGAGATGGCCAAAATGTTTGGCATTCTAGTAGATGATAGATATAAGGAGAGGAGATGGATGAAGCTGCTGCAGATGATGGTAAGAGACATATCTATGAAGATGTGGATGGCGAGTTGATGGATGTTGCTACATATATATGATGTAGATGATGCACACGATGATGAGCTCGTAACTATCTATGACAAGGAAACCCCTTTTTATTGCAGTAGGGAAGTTGTTCCCAAACATGGGTGAGTTTAGAACGTGTTTCAAGACTTATGCAGTTAAGAAGGAGTTTGATGCCAAGACTATGCGGACTGATAGAAAGAAGTTCTATGCGAGGTACAGAGGTTATAATTGGGGCGCCAAGCCTTGCAAGTGGTACATTTCTGCTAGATGCCAACCTGATGGAAGTACCATTAGGGTTAATCAAATACCATTTGAACATTCTTGCATTACTAGTTCACAGAGAGTATCCACAATGACATCACAGTTTTGGGTTGCAGAAAAGATCACTCCTATTTTAGCCAAGAAACCAAACACTACTGCCAAGAAGCTAAAAATAAACTTCGAAAAGGACTACCCAATTAAGGTGATTTATACCACAGTGTGGAAAGGCAAATCAAAAGGCAATAAAAGAATTATATGATGATTGGGCAAATACTTTTAGGATGTCGTATAGTTTCAAAGCAGAGGTGGAGAAGAGGTCACCAAGCAGTGTTGTGGAGATAGATACTGAGGTAGCAGGGGATGGCAAGGTCTGCTTCTCTAAGTTTTTTATGGCTTTAAAGCCTTGCATCGATGGTTTCAAAGCAGGGTGCCATCCATATCTAAGCATAGACTCCTCTTTTTTTAATTGGAAAGTGGAATGGTCAACGAGCAGCATGCAATGCTCTAGATGGACATAACTGGATGTTCCCTATTGCTATTGGCATGTTTCAATCAGAGACAGAGGTTTCATGGACATGGTTTATGATGCGGTTGAAAAGATGCTTAGGGCCAGTGTCACCTTTGGCAGTCAACACAGATGCAAGTAAAGGGCTAGAAAATGCAGTCAAGGTTTTTTTTCCCATGCTGAACAGAGAGAGTGCTTCAGCCATATATGGATGAATTTGATCAAAAAATTCAAAGTAGGAGAATGGGGGTGCATGTGGCTAGCAGCAAGATCTTACACTACCCAGACACATTCATATCATCTGGGTAAGGTAATGGCCGCATGTACTGATAATGATTTTGCTTCATGGCTGCAAACCTACCATTCTCTATTATGGTATTGGTCAGGATTTAATTCTGCCATCAAGTTTGATCATATCAACAACAACTTGGCTGAAAGTTTTTAACAACAAGGTGAAGGAGTTAAAAGACTTGCATGTGCATGACATGGTTGACCAGATCAGGGTTATGATCATGCGATTGTAGGAATTGAGAAGAAGGATTGGTGGTGGTACAGCAGGTTGTTAATAGGAGCAGAAATCTTACGCATTTGTCTGTTGAGAAATTTTCATTGTGGGGTGCTGAAGTTAGAGATATCAAGACTAGAAGGAGGCATGTTGTTAACATTGAAGAGCATGAATGCACTTGCATCGAGTGGCAACACACTAGGAAGCCATGTGAGCATGCCATACTTTTCATGGCCTCCAAACCAAAGTTAAATATGCTCCCATATTTGCATGAATATTTCTCAGTAGCAAAATTCAAGGCTGCATATGCAACTCCAGTTCAACCACTTACATACCAGTCTCAGTGGCCTAAAGTGGAAGTTGATTTTTCCTTGTGTCCTTCTCAGACAAAAAGAAAAGTTGGCAGGCCTAAAGTGAGTAGATTTAAGGCATGGTTTGAGAAAGATGAGAGTAGTAAAAAGGGGACAAAGATTAAAAACCGAAAAGGTCCAAAAAGGTAACTAAAATAGATGCAAGCTTTGCGAGGAACTTGGGCACCGAGTTGGATCTCACGTATGCCGTTACACTCCGGAAAGAACGAAGTACGTCTTTCTATTGTTATTATTTTGTTACTTTTTTCACTTACTAACCAAATGAGATGCTTTGTTCTTCAGGAGAAAATGTTTCGATCAGGCCTAGATCAGGGGCCCCCAGATCAGCCCCTTGTTGTTGAAAATTACTGGCCAAAGAAAAAGACAAGACTTGGCGTATGTAGAAAAAAGAAAACTGGCCTGAATCTGGATGCAGTTCTAGATGTTGCAGTACAAGCTGATCCAGTTCTGGATGCAGTTCTGGCTATTGCAGTGCAAGCTGATCCAATTCTAGATGTAGTGCTAGATGTTGTCGTGCAAGCTGTTCCAGTTCTGGATGTTGTGGTGCAAACTGAAGCTA